>JAQFZT010000812.1:0-20129 GCA_034696325.1 Camisiidae sp.
TTTTTGTGGTTGAGTGAGAAGTGCTGAACCCATTCCACCCTTCAATGAGAACTGTTTAGGACAACACATATTTACATCAATACCAGAAACGTCTTCTTCCACTAGTTTTGCACCACTTAATGCCCGAATCGGATCACTTGTCGACTCCTGAGGGAAAGAAAAATTGAATTGAAAACTTACTCATTTCTTGTTTGACTAAATAAAGTTGGATTATTGATGGCTGCGGTACACGCCTCCAGTGCACCAATTAAATCATTGTTAATAAATGGTAAAATATAGTTTAATCCCATTTTATACTTAAATGAGTTACTGATAGACTTAATCAAAAGTGAGTTTATTTTTTTATTTTTCATTTCATTTATACTAAATTTCTTATTACTATTAGTCATGTTTGAGTTCATCTTATATAAGAGTACACTCAATACATATAATGTCACCCAAAGAGACTCAACTAAAATGTAAACAATGAAAGTCACGTGACGTGTCCCTAAACTGTCAACTCTTTAAAATATTACTATTTCTTAACAATTTTATATGAATTTTGTTTAAAGAGATAATGAGTCAAATAAATGAATTGATCACTCAATTCAATAGAAGCCAAACAACACAATTGGCTCTTATTGTCAAACAATTAAATAAATGTGTTTTTCAATTATTAAATGAAGACAAACATGACTTCAAAGAAACACTTTTCGCTAATTTCTAAAATCAAACCAAATTTTAAATAATTTTTAAAAATGATTTGTATAAAAGTAATAAATAATTAGATGACAATTTGATACCTGACTAACAATATGCAATTTTTGCAACAATAAGTGAAGTAGTTTTTAATTATTGATTGAAGTTATGGGCACCCGGAGGTGAGGGCGTTGATATGGGGCCAAATTTGAATATTTGGAACTCCTATCGAAGTGTAACCCATTTCTTTCAACCAATTTTCCAATCTTTTAACTGTATCGCGGAATAATCTTCACATTTCTGTCAACAACTTGCGTTCGCCACTAAATGAATCGCGAGCTTTGTTGGCGGACTCGCACACCTCCAGAGCGCCCACCAATTCATGATCAATATATGGTAAAATAGAGATCAATTTCATCTTATACTTAGCACGATGTGAGTTATAGATTCATTTAATCAATGATGAGTTCATTTTATTATTTTACACTTTATATATACTCAATTTTTTTATTATTATTAGTCATGTTTGAGTTTAAAACTATTATCATATATTTAGTAACGAACAACTATTTGACTCAATACTTGGTTCCTCTTATAAATAGTTTAAATTTATAATTTAGTTAAACAATTAAAAAGTTATAATTTAATAGTTTAAAAGTACAGTCAATACATATGTCACTCAAAGAGACTGTGAACTAAAATGTAAACATATAAAGCACGTGACGTGCCCTAAACTGTCAACTCTTTCAAATATTGCTATTTCTTAACAATATTATCAATTTTGTTTAACGAGATAATGAGTCAAATAAATTAAATAAATCAATTCATCACTCAATCCAATAGAAGCCAAACAACAGCACAATTGGCTCTTATTATCAAACAATAAATGTATTTTCCAATTATTATTAAATGAAGAATACATTACTTCAAAGCCATTGCAAACAAATCCATTCCAATTCAACTGATTTATGAAACAAAACTAAATATGAAAACATTTAATTCAAAAGCATTAATCATTTTCGATAATATGAGACAACTTTTGATTAAAATTGATTCACAAAAGTTGTGTTTAACTAAAGAAATGATAATTGAATTGTTATTTATGATTATCGGACACAACAGTCCTTCACTTGAATGGTCTTCACTTGAAATAAATCAAAATAAATGCAAATTAATTGAATTAATTATTAAAATAAGTGAGTCTTCAAGTATTGAATATCTCTTGAATGATAAGTTCAATGACTTTATTATTAAATCACTTTTAAATAAATTGAAAAGAAGTTGTTCGACAAGCGATGAATGGCTTTCTATTACTTGCTTTTCAGTCATATTTCAATGGATTGTCTCTAATATTAATTGTCTTAATCATTATGTTTATGATGTTTTACCACAAACTTTGCAATTAATTGATGACCACATCATTAACAATAAAGTAATTGGTATCAAATGTCTTCATTATTTGTGGACAAATAATTGAGACATTTGAGTAAATAGAATAACATTTGAATGAATACAAGTTTATTAATTGAGAGTTTGTGGTAAATATTGATTTGAATGTATGAAACCAACAAAACATTTTAATAGGAATGAGAGTAATAGTTAATACACAGTATTGATCGTACAATTTCTTAAAATTTATTATTCTAACTATAATTCAAAACCAAATTATTAAATCTAAATTGAATCTGAAATTCAATTAAAAAAACTGTCTAATAATGACATGAAATTAGATAAAAAGCTATAATTATAGTAATGAATTATTCAACATCGTCTTCAGCCATAACTTCACTTAAAGGCATGCTATCATTATTGCCAACGGAAACACTTTTCGCTAATTTCTAAAATCAAACAAATTTTGATTAATTAACTAAACAATAAATAATTAGATGACAACTTAATACCTGACTAACAATAGGCAATCTTTGCAGCAATAAGTGGAACACTTGAGGCGGTAGTGTTTGTTGTAGTACTTGTAAGAGTTGTTGCGGTTGACCACAAACGGCCACTGCATTACTTAAGTGCTCGATTCCATTCTCAACATCACCTGATTATTGAAAATACAATAAATACCTGATTAATAAATTTAGTAAAATAATGAAAAATATAATAATATTTGAATGAATTGTGTGATACCAGTGGCGAGCAATTCTTCTCCGAGTTGTACTTCTTGTATGAAAAACTTCTGAACGGCCTCATAGTCTCGCAAATCCGGTAATTCAATGGAACCGTTTTCAGCCCTTTCGCGTCTCTTCTGGGCATTTGATCTCTCTTTTAATGATAAAAATTGGCCAAAATTTGCATTATTATAAAAATTGCATTTATTTGATCTTAAATGAAATCTTACTTTCTTTTAGTTTTTGTTTGAATAGCGGATCACTTCTTCGTTTGCGATCAAAATATAGACAATAGGCCACTACACCCACCAGACCAGCGGCCGCAACGCCTAATGTCGTCTTTGATATCATTTAGATTTATATTTTTAGATAAAAATAATTATCACTTTTCTACCAATGTTTCACTCAATGCAGTTCTTACTATTGAATTGAGTCAGAATTAGTAAAATATATTATAAATTAATAACACGTTTTATCAAATTGTGTTTACATTTATTTTCATTAGAGATCGCTATAAGTTTTGTAAATATACTGACACTTCATTCACAAAAGTAGATACAGTTCAACACTTTTAATAATAATACAATTTAAATAATGGAAAATCACAGAATTCAGGTTTTAATTCATCATTAAATGATTATTTTAATTTAATTCAATAGGTTTTATACATTTTTCACTTGATATCATTGAATTTGTCGAGAATATAAACTTATTAAAACTTATGACGTTTGACTGTATGGCAAATGTGTCACGAATTACATAAGGAGTGGCTTTTGAGAAAAGCTTTTACTTCACATTTTAATACAGATTTCTCTCACTCTTCAATAGTTGAGAGAAAAGTGTAAGAATCGGGTATTAGTGTTGTTGAGATTGAACTCAAAATTATTGTCATAAATGTCTCGACAACACAATTATATGACTCATAGTATTAAATAAATCACTTGAAGTTAATCTTGAATTATGTAATTTCTGAGAAAATGATTTCTTTTTGTAAAATAATGTCTTTAAATAAATGTTTTGTTCTCATTAATGGATGAATGAGTGCAACACAAACTCTATTGATAGCAATATTACAACTGATTTCTATGAATTGACAAAAATATATTCCTATTGAAATCATCATTCAATTAATTAATTTCAATATATTCTGGTTGTGTTTAACAAACTATTAAATGGTAAGAAATAATTAACTCTTTTTTCATTATTTATTAGAATATATTATCAATTGTTTCCTCTAAAAGAGTGAATGTGTGGGAAGACATGTCATGTCAACTCTTGTCCTCATTTCTTAAATCTTGTATTTTTCACAAGTTTTTGCAATTTCTTTTCACTTCTATTCATCGATAGTTTCATTAAATATTTTTTTCATATTTTAATAGTTTATAAACCTTTGAAATGAGGAAAAATTGTTATCTTTAGTTAAGTTGAGTTGAGCTAAAAAATGTCTCAAAACACTAATGAATTTGTGTTTTACTCCGAAAAACTTGTTTTTGTGTTTTGTTTGATTAGTTGTCATTAAGTGAATCAACAATAATTGTTACTTATTTTTATGTCATTTAGCGCTTATTTACTTAATATTTTTTCCATAAGTTTTTGCACATTTCATTTCATTCAAAGCAAAAACATAACCAATAATTAGTTGATTATTATTTGTAAAAAACAATGGTTTAACTTTTGATTTGTGAAAATCATTTTAAACGCTAATAATTTATTTGCTCTAAAAACTAATTTATTTGTTCTTTAAATAAAATGATTAACTTTTGAAAAATGTATTGCAATAAAAAGAAATGATTAACATGTTATTGAATCGGTATTGAAGTCAATGATCTCTACACTAATGACTATTTTGAAGTCAGAACAAATAAAACTAGAGTTTAATATAAATTCATTGAAAATATTGATTGTTGTGTCTTATCGTTTTGAACTCAATTAGTTTTGAGGTTTTAGACATTCATTGAATAAGACTACTGACGGTGTTATCAGTGCTCAACTCAATTGAGTATCCAATAATTGGATGACTTTTACTCAAATTCACTTATTATGTAATTGAGGTTCAGTATTGGTTTTCCGTTTTGACTTAACAATCAAATTGTAAGGTTTACAAGTTTAGCATTTTGTCGATTAAGGTTCTCTCTTCTCTTGTTCAGTTGTTTGTTTGGACATCACTTTCGATATACACCTTATGTACTGTACCTCTAAATAAATGAATAACTCAATGATCGCATGCATCAAGTAATCAAATGTTTGAATGCTTTTCACCATTACTCAAAAGATTGGGATTAAACGACACAAACACTACTGTAATGTTAGAGATTATTTACTGCTTATTCGATTTGTATTTTTATCAATAAGTCATTATTTGCAGTGAAGGCAAGAGAATACTATTAAATCTAAAAGAAATCAACTTTTTTACATATTCACGATTCTAAAAGGCATTCACAAGTAAATACAGACCTTTAAATACAATTAAAAAAGTGTCTGTTTTTTGGATCAAAACTCTTGCAAATTTTTCATTTTATTAGATTTTCTGTCACAACAAATGCCCAATTTTTCTTCATAAATTCGTCATCAATATTTTGCTCAATTTTTTTAATTCATTCATGTGTTTAATGAAGAGAAGAATATTTTCTCAATATTTATAGAATTATTATTTGAAAAGTATCGCAAAATAGAGTATTTAATACTCATTTATAAAAATCCAAATTCTTTAAAATCAAACGATAAAAACTATTTATACGTTTAAAATAGACTAAACTTAAGATATGATGAAAATAATGTTAATTGAAGTGATTGAAACCCAAATAAAATGTCAATATGACTAACTTGTAATAATCTATTTTCTCTAATGAACCGATAATTTGAATGATAAAGTTTTCATCATATTTAAAGCTCTCTTTGACTGAAGTATTAAAGAAATATATGATTAGTTTTAGTTTTATTTGAACGAAATGTGCGCTTTTCTTTCGGACTTAACAGTAAGTTATCTATAATTTGATAGCATTATAATCTTATACTAAAAATTGGTTCTTTTCATGGTTTTACTGACTTTGATCCAAGTGTTTCCATAGAGATAACATTTTTGACCAAAAAATCAGTAATGGTTTGCTTCATATTAACTTACAGTTTATCTTCATTTAATCAAAACTAAAAATAGTCATTAATCCTCGATTGCGTGTCAACTTTCCTCGCCTTCCATTCATTTATGATCTTTCACTCAACCATATATTCTATTCTTTATATGAATTTAGGCTCAAATATTCAAGTCAGAAGTCATTTGATTACAATATTACTGTATTATCATTACTGCTATTCATATTTATTGTGCTTTTATTATAATAATAAACAATTTTACTTCAGCTTTTGTTTCAATCATTGAAACACAATTTCTGTCATATAATTGAAAATTTAATAATTAAACTGAGAAATAATTTTTCGATTTAATAAACTTCAGATTCAGTTCAGTCGATCGAATATGCATTTTATTTAATCGAATTATATTTAAATTCATTTTTCAAACAATTTATGTTTCGTATCGTTTATCAGTACTCGTACAGTGTCTTCAATATAGAGATTCTTATATTATATAATTTATATGCAAATGATTTCATGAGTAAACATATTCTAAAACTATTCAAGAATGAATTGTAATTATTTTGAAATAGAAAATTTTCATCTGAATAAATATTGCGAATAATTTCTTAATGAATGAATTAAATTTAGAACCTATTCTATCATTTGATGAAAAGGTGACACTTTTGCTCTTCAACTGCAATACAATGTATTATATACTCGAGTTTCAGCGATGACAATATATTTACAGTCAAAAAGTCTTATAATAAATTGATATTATATTCAAATAGTACAGAAATATTATTTAATGACTAAATAAAAACGCAAATCAAAAAGAAAACTGAAACTTGAAATATTTTGAAATTTGTTCCACAAAAAGTGTGTGAGAGGACAATAGCTATGAATCTTTTGATTGAAAAGATTGGAGATTAATAGTTGCTGACTTGACAATATAAAAATATCACTTATATATTGATACTGTTCGACATGGTTTTCCTTAGAGATAAAGGTTTCTAATGAATAGTAGTTACTGTACTTTATTTTCAATTTGACTGCTATTACACGCTCTTGTAATCTCATGTGAGTCTTATCTTATGCTCAATTTTTGATAGAACCGCCGCTAAGTATCTCAATTCAGACTATTTGCGAACCAAATGTCAACTGTTTTAAAGTTTGGTTTCAGCTGATTATTACTCTTAAGATATTTATAGACAATTTTTATTTCTCATTATTTATTTATTTAATAAATTGATTATAAATTACTATTAATTATACACAATTTCGATCAAATGGTGTTAGAGATTATGTTTTATATAAATTGAATGTCTCACTCATGACGAGGTCATATCTTTGTCTTCACCACATTTTACAAATACGTTAAGTGCTTTATTTCCTGATTTTATGTTCTTCAAGTCATTCAAATTGATTCCATTTTATTTATTATGGTTTTCACGGGTGTGTCGTATTCACTAAATAAACTTTAAGTGCTGCACAAAACGAGAGATTTATGACATTTATTACATTCTATATAATTTGAAATATGTTTTTTAGCTTCTTTTCCATTTCTTAAATTAAGTTTAGCTGAGAATTAATTGCCTAAATCTTTGTATTATTATCTTCAGTCAAGACCATTAGTAACCATAAATATATATTTATATTACTTGTTTAGCAACGAGTACAAAATGCACTAAAATCACAATCAGGTGTAGTTTTGCTGAACTCTACAAAAACTCTAGTAGAAGTTATATTTATTTTTTTACATTATTTCTTAAGAAAAAATATCTTATCCTTATTGCCCATCAATCGATTGTGAAAATGCAGTTTTGAAATTTGAGCCTACCTTTCAATTGTGATAATAATAAGTTACTAAAATGTTAGCAATTCAATATAAAATTCTATTAATCTTTTGAATACCTAAATGCTATACTCAGCAACATATTTTTTATCGTTTCTAGGATATAAAGCTTAAGGGAGCACTTCGTTTTGTTCAAAACCTGTAATTCATCCCCTGAGTAACTAATTCTCAAAAAAAAATATTTCATTTTCAAACGTGAAAATAAAAGAAACTCAAAAGTAACGTAAATGAATGAATTTATAAGTTGAGTTGAGTGAGGTTAGGCTACGTTATGTTGGGGGCACTAGACTTGGAGACGGAAGGTTAGGTCAGTGAAAGGCGAAACTATTCAAAGATTAGTTACATTATGATTAATGATTAGATACATTAAGGTAGTTACCATATTGCAGAATCAACCTTATTTATTCATGTTTACATTACTTCAATTCTCGGCTTTTCCCTTAAAAATGCACTTTTTTAAAGGACCATTTTATAAACCGAGTAACTGCATGCATATGAAGTATGCAGTTACTCGGTTTATAAAATGGTTCCTTAAAAAAGTGCATTTTTAAGGGAAAAGTCGAGAATTCATAATAAGCTTTTAAAATAGGTATTTCAGTACTTAAGAGTACAGTAATTCATTATTTCATAGAGGACTGAATAAGCTATTGGGGGTAGTTATTGATCATTTTGAATTCTGACAAAACGAAGTGTAGTCAGCTCAAAAACTTCTTTCAAGAAATTGCTTTCTTTTAGGAATTTCTTAAAGTATAGTTTAATCCTTGAAATAGTTGAACGCTATTTTGCAATGTTATATCATTTAAAGTTTATCTCATAGTTTGTCTTCTAGAGACTAATCACGCAATAAATATTGTGAATTTGCAATTCAAAGTTTTGTTGAAAATAATCCTTCTCTATCAACAGCTTTCTGTTAACTTTGATCTTCATTTTTATTCATGATCGATAACTCTCACAATTTTTAACCCATTTTAACTGTCAGTTAATTCATTAAAGATTATATTAACTGATGTTTATTTGGGATATTTTGAATGCGTGTGAATTCAATATCTTGTTTCAATTAAAGGCTTTAATTCAATGTTAAGCCTTATCTCACTAATGTGTTAGAAGTTTGTCTCAGAGATTAATTTGATGTCAATATTGAGTTAATTGTATTTAGAGATAAATGATCGTGAACTCAAGTTATGAGAAGGTAAGGGTTTTCTTATTAGTATTGCTTTAAAAAGCAATTCTCAAACTTTTGCCTTTTGAAAAATAATAAATTATCTAAACATAATGTCAGCAGTTATTAGAGAAATATGTTTTATGGTTTCTTTACTCCATTAGACACAATAAAATGACCTTTTAGTGAAGGCTCATTTCCATTGATAGAAAACTTACGTCAGAACCTTATATCAAATAATAAGAAATATGAAGCAGCTCTTAATCATAGTTAAACAGATTCTCTATCATTCTATCATCGTTTGATCGTCTGTGAAATATGCTCTCTTTTATTACTTTATGTTTGGTTTACTATAGAATCGCTCGCTTTTATCACAGCATTATTTATTCCAATATTTTTTAAAAGTTCAGACTTTGACACTTACTTTAAAAGTTCAAAATATAATATTTCTACACCAGTATTACGAAAAATAGCATTACTTTGATATTATATTTGGAACTTGTCTTCAATAATTGCTATTTAACATGCTATTCAAATTTAATAGAATTTCTTCCTCTGAATAAATCAATTTTTTCTCAACTTTCTTTTTTACTTTTTTATACTTCAATTCAATAATTCATTGTCTCTTCAGCTTATTTACAATAAAAAAATTTCTTAAAATGAAGCTTTTATTTCATTCAATTATGCAATTACTACAATTCAATTGTATTTCTCAATAATTCAATATTTTATATTTTCATTTATATTCATAAGAAAAATATAAGTTCATTAAAACGATTCATATTCTTCTCATTCATTTTTTATTGTCATTGTATTTTGGATTTTGTGTGAAGTCATCAAAAAAGATTGAATGTTTTAAGAATGAATTCACTTAATTAACCCAAACTTGAAAATCGATCGACAAATTTCTTGTTGAGTCTCAAAATTGATTTCTATGAATTTCATTCCTATATTTTAATACTTGTTTCAGGAAAAATATTAACTTCAAATATAATCTTTTAAAGTTTTGATATAGAAAGAAAAGATAGTTTGAATATAAAAATAATTTTGAATAAAAATTGCAAAAATTTGATGTTTTTAAATTTTAAATAATTTGATGTTTTTGGAAATTCATACCCAATGCTGTCCAATACCAATACGAATATTAGTCCTAAATATCTCAAAACCAATTATGACTCGAAATTTTCTGAAAAAATGATTTAATTTTGCAATAACTAATTCCTACAAAGGTGTGCAAATACTTTTAAATTGAAATTTAATTTATAAATTCGATTCACAAGTTATTTGCATGAAAATAATAGTTAAGTTATTTATTATTCATAAGTTTTTCTGATGGAATCAATTGAATTTTATGTTTTATTCGATGTTAAAGTACTAATTTATAGTTATTTCTAGATATTGAGAAATCTATTATGATTTGAAAATATATAAGTTTATTATTATTCTTATGGAGTTTATCATTTTGATCATAAACTCTGTAATTTAATACAACATGAAAGTAAGCGTTTCTATTATATCAGTATTAGCTCTAATCGAGTTATGATGAAAAGTGTTTACTTAAAATTATAGAGTTATAAATATAGTTGAATACTACATCTAAGCCATGAAACTGGCAAAATATGAGTGGATCACGATTTTTCAATTTTCAAAATTTTCTTTAGTATATAATGCATTTATTCAATTGAGATAAATGTCACTTTATATGAAGTCAGTTCACTATTAGCTTCACTCATATGGAAAAAATTCACTCAATAAGTTTCATATTTTTTTTCGCATCACTTCATTATCTGATTGTTTTTTGTTATATAAGTTTTGCTCTCCATTCGTTACGATATGACTCGTCTCTAACTTTCATTCACTCGCACAATAAGTAAGACATAAAGAGTGTTTGTCTTAATTCTTATATTGGATTTTAGCCTTAATAATACACTGCCTGTTATGTTACTCGAAGTTTATTGATTTATTTAATCGATAAATTTGGTGAAAACCCATTCAATCAAAATAACTTTCTTAGAAAGAAAAGGATTATCATGTGTTATATAATGTATGCGCTCATAGCATAGAAATCACTCAAACTTAGTCTAATGCATATGCTATATTGAGTTATTGTTTATTCAACTAATATATAACGTATAAAAACGTAGAAGTATCAAGTCTAGCGTTCAATCATGTGTTTCAATCGATTTGATGCACAAATTGAGATACAATTGTATTTTGTTTCGCACAATAGGATTGCGATCTCCTTTTAATCGACCATTTGATAAACTCATTATTATTAATTCATTACGAATGATAGTATTGTAAACTAATTGATATGTAAAGTTTAATTTGCAAATGCAATGTAATCATTACTATTGATCAACTCTATTAATTTTTTATGTTTGAATTGACTCAACTCACGAAAAGTTGCCCTAACAATGTTTATACAATGTATAATAAACTTTATATTTGTGTTATCCGTTTTTGTTTACACTATTTGCGGACAAAGCAAACTCAAAAAGTAATTATTAGAAAGCCTTCCGAAAATTTCTATGAATTTTTCTCTTAAAAAATCACAATTTGTTCACAAATCGAGTTCAATTAGGAAACAGTTCTAAAATAAATTCAACATTGAGTCTAACGATACAAATATTTTGCGACTGTTTTTAAGAGTCTTGAAATGAGACTATCGATAACTGGTATATTTTTTGTCATTTAATTGTCAAGTTCTAAATGTTTAGTTACATTCATACTTGAAAAACATTATTTTAAGAAATTGCAAACATAAGTAGTTTCATATTATGATAAAGTAAGAAATGCTACTAAACTCGCACTCGAGTAGAATGAGAACATCAGAGCTCTTTCACAAAAAGTTATTAATCAAACTTTTCTTAAGTCTAACTTATTTTGAAAAAGACAACTCCATAATCGAGAATGAAATCCGTCTTTTAAAATCTTAAATCAGAAAGAAATGGCAGATCTGTTTGATTTGAAATAGCATTAAACCAATTAAATCTTAAAGATAATGTTGTATTACAGCAATTATGGGCTCACCAGTAATTACTCCTACGTTAAGATCTTGTAATTATACTTTATATTTAAATATCATTAAAGTTTTGCAGAAGATATAATTAAAATGACATTATATGACATTTTTCGAAAGGTCATGTCATGCACTTTAGTCTGTTTAAAATTTTGAACACTTCCTCAAGAAATGCAGTGCAGTTTTTCCATTATATGATACTATTCTTTATTTGTAATAAATTGATTAAAGTATGCAATAAAAAAAAATTCAATGATATATTGAGTATGGAATAGATTTCGATGACGGCATATTCTTATTTTTCTGAAGTCATTCCTCATTGCCATCAATAGAAGAATCGAAACCACCTCTTGAGAGCACAGTTTGATTCCTCCCTCTCTTTCCTTTCGCATCAATTCTCAATTGTTAATATCCTACACAATGAGGTGGAAATTCACAAAATTATGGCTTTTCTTAACTTTTTTAATGTTCTTAAATAGTTTCCATTTTAGATTAAGGACAATGTTTTGCTTCAATAATTGAAAAAATAGTAGTATTTACAACTTGTTTGGCATAATTTTTATGAACCCATTGAGTGAAACCATTAGATAAAAAGTTTCACTTTCAGAAAGCTATTGTTTCAAGAATTTAAAGGATCTTATAATAGAATTAAAATTGATATATTTTTCAGAAAGAAAATCAAATATTTATTGTTTATTGTTCTAAAATATAATTGATTTATGTATTCTGGGAATGAATACTTTAAAAAGCAATAATTTAAGTTTTAACGTGACTTCAATGCAAAAAGAATGCGCTGTATTTAACTATTCATATAAAGGAAGTTTTTGAAAATATTGACGACGAAAGTGCTAAAAGTTTAGAAGCCATCTCTTGTGTTTGAGGTCGTACTGAACTTGATTATCAAGAGATACTATCATTAAGATTCGTTTGTATTAAATATTTTCATACTTTCAAATGGTAGTTGGCTTTAAAAGTTGAAGTCAGTTAAGGCAGATTCAGAGCCCCTCTTGTTCTCTTTGAAAGTTGTTGGCCTCCAAAAAGTGATATCACTCACTAGTCAGCTTACGAGTTGGTAACTGGCTTTGTTGGTCACGCCTTTCACAGGCCTTTCAAATGCCTTTTAGATGCTGACTAACATTTAAAGCTGACTCAAGTCAAAATTGCCTCTTTTAGTTTATGCAGTTAT
Organism: Camisiidae sp.; assembly: GCA_034696325.1. NCBI lineage: Eukaryota > Metazoa > Arthropoda > Arachnida > Sarcoptiformes > Camisiidae > Camisiidae sp. The sequence continues at coordinate 13,084 of JAQFZT010000812.1, forward strand.
ACTCTTGAAAATATTTGGCAAAAAGTTAACCGAAACATAATGTGATGTGTCCTCTCTTATAATATACAATGTTTTTAATACTTTGAAATCTATTTATATGTGTTTTTGTTGTGTTTTTACTATCAAATGAGACATTTGTATATTTAGGCGTTTTATAACTTTGTATTGAATTTAAGACTTTTATGATGGATCTCAATATTACATCCCTTTTGGGCCATAATCTCTACTTCACTAGTTTTAAATGTTTCATTTAATGTTGTCACAGCTGAAGATATGCCTCAAGCTATTAATTGGTTAGCCATTCAAAAGTCCAAACACTCGTTTTTTGAAGGAAAAAACTTATATTTGTTGATTCAGAGGAAGATATTTTTTTCAAAACAAACCTATTGTGCATGAGATGAGAAAAAAATAAGAGCTCAATTGTTGACTGTTTTTAAATTTAGATGTTTTTCATTTGAATGTTTAAATTTGGATCATTTAGTTTGAAAACATATTTCATTTACGACATTTCATGAAATGCTGTGAATGTGTGCCACTCTTCCACTTATGTGAAGGTCGACTATGTTTTATGAAATTGGGATTATTGTGCAATTACTTTAAATACAATTTATACAATATTTGAATAATTCTCATATAATTATACTAAGTTTGGAAAGCTATGGGTAATCGTCAGACACATCTCAATAGCAATAATAATAGCATTCCTATTAGTCCGCTCACAAATGAAAATCAAACAAGTGATATAAGACTTAATCGCAATAAGTTGGGTAAGGCCGACATTTGCAGCTAAATCTCTTTTTAACAATAGTCTATGCCTTTAATCCTAAAGTAACAAATCTTATAAAAGCTTTTTAAATATATTGGACTCTAAATTAGTTTCATTGCGATAAGTATTTCTAATTTCAGTTATTTATTACTTTTGGGATTTAAATGATTGCTTTGATCAGCTCTAATGTCAAATGATTCGATTACTTTTAAACAATTTTTGTGTTTTTATCTCCTATAATAGAAGATCATTAAAGTAATAGCAATAAAAGTAAATTTAAAATCAATAGTTAATGAGCATATTTTCCAAATCATACACAGCTTTGAAATTCAAATTTCAAACTTAACTAAAGTTATAGATGAGAAGATCCAGCAATTATTAAACACGAAACATATCTTATAATTTTCTTCTTCATCTGGAAAGCAATTTCCTTATTCTAGAGTCGTTGTGCATTATCTTCTCTTATATAAAATGCTTGTCTTGTGCGAAGTTTATTGACATCATAAGTCACTGTAATTCTCTTTCAGTCCGTGTGTTATGTAACTTAAGTTTTATTACACTATTCTTCTGTATAAACATTTCCATTATTTTCTTTTGGCCGTATCTCTTATTGTTGTGTTTGGTTTTGTTTTCTACTATTCCGAGAGATGACAAATTGCAATTCAAGGACCAAAAAAATATCTACTGTTTAAAAGAGCGACAACTTTTAATGAGTGCAAAGATACAGAACCAGAGGATGTTGTTTTCAAAGCTTAGCTTTTTTCCAGAAAAGACAGTTAATGTGAGACATATTAAATACAGTTCATGTATGACTTAAATTACAAAAATTGAGGGATTGCTATGCATGGAATGCATCGCTTGAATATTTGGGAATTAGTTTTAGGTTACACTTGAGAAGAAGGAATATTATTTACTGTAAAATATTAAATATATTGTCTATATTCACACTGACTCTCAGTTTGTCACTCAATAATTTATGGCATAATTTGATGGCACATCATTACTACTGTTTTATACTCTCTATAATCAAAACAATTTCGTTCAAAATAGTATTTCTAAAGTTTTCATCAATATTTTATATCATCAGAGATTCTATTAATGAAAAAGTCATCATTTAATCAATATTTATAATATGCATAAAGGCTTGAAATTAAAAATTAAATTTTTTATGAAGTAAACAAATCAAAAGAAATTCTGAAAACTTGAAATTAAAAGTTTTTTATATAATTTTATAGGTCAAAGATTTATGTTGAGTTAACATTTTAATTGGAGCAAAAGTTATAATAAATATCCTTAAAATTGTGTAACTTTAAAGATAATTATCAATTATATTTGGGTGCTTTACTATGCAATTAAAAACTTATACGAATTGAATATTAATGTGATAATTGTGTTTTCAACAGTTATGGATCGTCTTCGACGAAGTCTTAGAGAAAGTTTTCGACGTAAGAAAGATCACGTCCCAGAAAGCTCTAAACCACACCAATGGCAGGCAGACGAGGCCGCTGTCAAGGCTGGCAATTGTGTTTTTCCGGTCAAATATTTGGGATGTGTTGAAGTGTTTGAGTCGAGAGGAATGCAAGTTTGCGAAGAGGCTCTTAAAGTGCTTCGAGTGAGTCGTCAATTGAATGCATCTGTCTTTTAGTCTTTCATTCACTCATCAAATTTATTATGACTTGAATTGCAATAGAACTAAATCTTATGATTTTCACTCTCTTTTCGAACTAAAAATAGAGCTCAAGACGACGTCCTATCAAAGGGACTCTATTTGTTACTGGAGACGGATTAAGAGTAGTTGACGACGAAACTAAAGTAATTAACTGTTAATCCACACAAAATAACAATTTTCTTATTTATTGAATGAATGCCTGTTTTATTGATTCTATTCTTTCCTCTGTTAAGGGTTTGATTGTCGACCAAACGATAGAAAAAGTATCGTTTTGTGCTCCAGATCGTAGTCATGAGCGCGGATTTTCCTATATTTGTCGCGACGGAACTACTAGAAGATGGATGTGTCACGGGTTTCACGCGGGAAAGGATTCTGGAGAACGATTGAGTCATGCGGTCGGATGTGCTTTCGCTGTCTGTTTAGAAAGAAAACAAAAACGTGATAAAGAATCAGTTACGATGAACTTCGATCCGAAGACTTCATCATTCACTCGCACCGGTTCTTTCAGGCAATCGTCGCTAACGGAGCGCATGCAAGACCCACAAGTTGCTAAACCGACCGGTAATTGCATTTCTATTCTCTAACTGAATGCTTGAATAATTCGATGATTCAATAAATTGTTGACACTTTCAGATCCTCCACCTGTGAAACAAGTTGTAAATCCTTATGCAGTGGAGAGACCACACGCAACTCCCAATTTATTACAAAGACAAGGCTCTCTTCGTGGTGGAGCTCTCAATACTGCTTCTCCTTTCAAAAGACAACTATCGCTTCGTGTAAATGAGTTGCCCTCTAATATGGAGCGACAGCGCGCACATTCCGTTGATTTGTCCACTAATTATAAATCAAACGGTGCCACTGGTATTCATTATTATATATTTATCTCCAATTATTCGATACTAGTTTTTATTTTTTACTTATAGTGACACCAATTCCAGAAGTATCACCCAATGAACCAACAGATTCAATAAGTGCTATGTGTCAAGAATTGTCAAAAGGCCTTACGATTCTCAGTAATAATGACGACCCATTCCTGTCGGCAGCAAAAGTGGCATCTCCTGCACAAACAGCTATTAAAACTTCTAATTCAAGTGAGTATTTATTTCAAGATCACCACTCAATATAAGATTAGTTATGGCTTCAGTGACATTACTAAAAAGTATTGTTAAAAAATAACTTTCACTTTACAATGCTTTATGAACTCGAGTTTCTGTACATTCTTTTTGATGAAAATATTGAGTGAGCGATACTTCTAACAAAACTGATCCGAACTTCACTTAATCACTAGAGTTGTTTGAAATGATTCATTTTTTACTTCATTTAATTAGTTGATAAGTGGAGTCCATTGAAACAAATAAAAAATAATACGTTTGCCGAGCGATGGATTGATGAAAGTTCAAAGACTAATAATAACAATAACTATAATAATAATAATAATAATAATAATGAAACGACAATAATAAGTGAGCCCAGTATAAGCACATCTTCCATAACAACATTACCAAATACCGCAACAAAAGCAATACCGGTGGCGGCGCCGCGTCATAACAGTCCAAACTTATCGCAACTGAGAAGCCAATCATTGGGTTCGGCCGACGCTTTTGCTGAAAGTAAAGCTTCGACTGCTTTCAATTACAGTAATCAAATGCCTGCCAATATCACTAACATTTGGCGAAATGGAAACGCATATCAGACAATGCAATCAAATCACGATCCATTTGACGCCGAGTGGGCAGCACTTGCGAGTCGGCATCAATCAGATCATCATCAAAGAAGCACTAATCCGTTCACTCAAACGACAGCTCCGGTCAAGGCTTTTGAAATCCAGATGTAATACTTATAGCAATTTAGTTAATATATAATATTCTGTTCGCTAATGAAGTGAATGGACATTAAAAAAGTTGAGATAAAAGGAAAATACGAACAAATGATTATAAAATTTCGATGAGATATAAAGTTGAATGTGTTGTGAGTTTGAGGCGAAGCGAGTCTTCTGATAAAGTGATTCGACCGCGTGTTGACCGCCTCTCTTATTGAACATTTTTAAACATTATTGATATATAAATTCTTTTTCGTTATGTTTGTGCTAATTATCATTCCATTTAATATAATTCAATACAACAAATCAGCCAATAATTCATAACAAATTCATTAATATTTCAAAAAATGATGACATTTTTCAGAGTTGCTGTTGTTTTAATCATTTCATTGTATTTGTAAATTAAATATATTTAACTCAGCATTTATTGGTAGGGATTTAGAGACAATATTTTACTATTAGGACTATAGAAATGACAATAAGTTTATCATTTATTTTCACGACTATTCGAATCAAATTCTTATGTAGAAAAGTATTTATTAAATATATTTTCAAACATTTTACAGGGAATCAGAATAAGAATAAGAATGTCTTAAAGAAACGAATTGTCAGATATCATAATAATAGCACTGAGTCTTCATTTTATACATTAATGACTATTTTTGACTTTAATTGACTCAATCATAATAATTGTTATTTCGATAACGAAGTAATTATTGTTATATCAAAAACACAAATAATTAAATAAATCAATTCATTTCAATTCAATAATACAATCCATTCAACAGTTATTGACTATAATATGCATACAATTCATAACAATTATGAGTTCACTCATTATTATTGATAAACATTTCAACCAAAAGTTGGTGTCAAAAGTCAACTGAGCTCTCAATCAATACTCAATTAATTAATTATTAATTTATTTGAAATAACTTATGAAAATTTTGATTAAATAGATTTTGAAATATAAATCTTTATATTTTGATAAAGAGATGAAATGTGAAACCTTTTAAACATCTGCCAAACATGTGACCAATCATTGCGTCATTCAATGTGTCAACTTTTTAAATACAATTTTAAACAATTTTTTTATTTATTTTCATTTTCAATATTTTGAGTATTATTTTTTCATAGTTTAAATTAACTTAAATTCAAATGAATATTCATTTTCAAACAATATCTCCGCTCGAAAATCATTTAATTGTTGAAAATGTGGTCAAAAATATTGATGTCATTAAAGACATGTTGAGTTTGAGTCGAGTCTCGAAAACATTCGAAGAAATGATAAGAAAAACTGTTTCAAAACGCATCGGTTTTTGTCATTTGTTATATCAGTTTGAATTCAATTACGAAAACATCAAGAATTCGACTAAAGTTTGGAAAGAATTCAATTCTTTGATTCACTCAAAGCTTACATTTCGTCCATTGATTGCAATTGTTATGATTGAAGACAAACCGATAGAAAGTGTTTGTCGGACATCTCAACAAAAGTTAGGTTTACCTCAAAATAGTTTAGTTTTACAAATTGTCTCATATTATGGAGGAATTATTGGTACGAATCATAAGAATGAGACACAAAGAATACGCAATCATTCAATTCAAAAGTGGAAAAGAGTTGGGGTTTGGGATCAAAACTACGACAAAGAGTTGCCAACAAAGAGTTGGCGGGCATTGAGTTCACTATTTATATCACACTTTAATGGCGTTCGTATTGATCTGATTGACAATTATGAAGAGATCTCACAATTGAAAGAAATTCAAGACTTGAAATGCTTTATCATATTCTCAACGCATGAATTTGGAAATGATTTAAACAAACAAATCGTCACTACTTTGAAAAGTTTTCATTACAAGATATCAATGGCTTACATAAGAGTCAAATATTTGTTCAGTTCTGAAGACACTATAAATCGTCAACTTTTATGTCTTTACTTTTCTGGAGCTAAAGTTCAATCGTGTTCTCTAACCATATCTCTCAAAACAAATAATCAAAAATTGAAGAAAAAGTTATCAGATTTTCACAAAAACATCGATTTTGACACAAAAGACGAAAAAACTTTTGCGCTCGTATTCAGTGATGGAAACAAAGCTGGAATTGAGTGGAAAGAAAGCAATTTTGGGCAAACATTTAACGTTGAATTCGAAGGTCTGCCACTAATGGGTGCCTTCGGGTACACGACTTTTGGTAATAATAATTGGCCTCATTTTGAATTGGATCAAAAAATTAAGCGACGATTAGAGAACTGCAAAAATACTTATTTCAATAAATCAATTGTTTTAATGATTATTCATATGACTGAATGAGTCCAATGTTTACACCTCTCTTATTGTGATTGATTCTCAAACTCAATGATTAAGACTAACTTTTATAAATTGCTTCACTCAACAAATCAAATACGAATAATTATTGATTTGAATAATAAATTGATAATTTTAAAAATATAAGATCGTGTTCTTATATTATTGAAAGAGAAAGTTGAAAATTGCTCTCTTTTCATATTAAAGCACAACTTAGAAACATAAATATTTGGTATCCGACCGATTGACCAACAAATATTTGACCAAAAACAAAAAGCCCAACAAATAAATGCCCAACAAATAAAAACCCAACAAATCAAATCTCATAATCCATAAAATAATGAGAAAAATCAATGAAACTATAGCTAATTTGACTGAAAACTTGGATTCAATTTTTAAAAAGGGTTAAATTTATCTTCAATTTTTGAATAAAATATTTTATGCCTAAAATTCTCTAAAAACCTTTTATTTAAATGAAAAAATTTGACAAA
>JAQFZT010000813.1:0-20108 GCA_034696325.1 Camisiidae sp.
TCTGGCCCGCGGGCCACCACTTGAGAAAGCCTGCTATAGAGCACTCAATTACGAGCATAAGTCGATAATATACTGTTGTATTGTTTCCAGAGCTCATTCCACAGAAAACTGGAGGTTCAAAATTAAAGGAGGACCCAATACTTTTTTGGGCTCAAATCTCAATTTATATCATCATTTAATATGATTAACTTATTTTGCATTTCTATTTAGTTCTAGGCTTATGTGATGAGAGTTTAATATTTCAAATCTCATGTTTGAATAGAAATTTTTAAAAAAGATGAAAAAAAGTTTGATTTTAATCAAATTTTTAAAAATGTTTCAAAAATAGAGCATAACTTAGAAAAATGCCCACAACTAGTCATTTGAGTTTGAGCGGAAACGGGAGAAATGAGCTCTAGTAGAAAAATGTTGAAACCTGGAGACTCCAACCCAAACCTTGAGGTCTGGCAACACTATATTTGTCATTAATTAAATTATATGATTAAGCGAAATGAAAATATCTTTTAAAATAACCTCCTTTTAAAATTTCCTATAACTTAATGACTTTTTGATATACAATAATGAATGTCTTTAAACAAATCTATTTACAAATAGATGCTGAGTACAAATATTCAGTACATTTAATGTTGTTTTTACTATTGGAAAATTTGATGAATTTTTTTTGTAACAATCAAAATATTAGCTTAATCTAATCAGTCTACGAATTCAACCGATTAATTATTGGTTATCTGTTATAACATTTGTATTTCAAATAAAATGTTAAATAATGACTGAAAATGATTTCTATCGATTAGAAAAATTGATGACTCCATTCAATAAATTCATACCTGAATTCAAAATTGGTATTAAAACCTTTACTTGTGCTAAATTGGAGAAAAAGAATTCTCGAAGTTTTGAATTAAACACTAGTACAAAATTGAGAACATAACACGATTTAACATTTAATAATAATGAAATTCTTTGATAAATGTAAGTCTGAGAACTTGTAAATTTCGATCTGTGGTCATCAAAGAGAGGTCAGATTAGTGTCCTTATCGTTAACATGAGCGTGACCTGTAGAGGCGATTAATGATGTTTTATTGCCAGAAAATGGCTGTTGTGGAAAATATGTGACTTGGTGTACGCCTCTGTGCCAATTTATCATGTTTCCTCTATTATAAATAAATCTAATCACATATTTATAAACGTTATGTGATCTTTGAATAATTATTTAGAGAACCAGTAATTTATAGCATACTGTACTTCAACCATTCTGTCAGTAAATGGAATAATGGATTAATTATTAAATTTTTAATGTGTTCATTAAAAGATTATTAAATTAATGTTTCATACGATAATTGTTAAGAACTAAATAAATAACTTATATTCATATTTATTATTTTATTAAAACTCAATTGATTCTCAATTAGTTATAATAAAATTTCTTATTCAACTTCAATACTGGAAAATTGATTATATGAAAGACAGAAATGGTTTATAATTTAGTCTCAACTTATACTTTACCATATTTTTTGCATGATTTAAAAACGAATACATTGAAACTTTAAAACTAGTTTTATTTAAAAATGTGAGCTATAGTTAGATGCCCTCATTTTTGTTACCTTTGAAATTGTAGGGAGAATTGAATAAAATATAGTATAGTATAGTTTGATGCCCTTTACGTGAGAAAGTGAAAAGACTGAAGAGCGTGAAAACTTATTTCAATCTCCAGACTAACTATGAAATAGACTCTCAAACTATGTCTGGAAGCACGTCGAGCCTATTAAAAAGGGTTACGAAACCTCTTTTGCTTTTCTACTCTGCCTTTTTCAATGCTGACGTTTAGTATTATGATGAAAAGGTTTCATTATATGTTCTTAAAGAATTCATTGAAGAGTTATTCGATGTCAATGTCAATGTCAGTCTTTACTAACGATATTTTGAAGACATTCAAAGATCGTTGAATTGCTCTTCTCAGCACTTAATGAAGCTTATTTGTTTCCATATAAGGAAAGTCCATTTCAAATATATAGTAACTCACATCTCAATAATAGAATATTTTTAGATAAAAATCTGAAAAAATAAATTTTCTGCGTTAATAAATCAAATTCTATACTCAATCATTAAAATTACTGAGAGCTTTCAATTAATTGATTCGAATGAATAGACTTTAAATATGAATTTAAATAATTAATTCTTTCTTAATCTAGGATATAATTTGAATGAAGTGTTGATTATTTGAACTCATTTCTCTAATTTCTTCTGTTCTTTAAATATTGACAGCTGCTGTATAACAATCAATATTCTTATACCTTATTGTAAAAATAATCTGAATTTAATGATTGTTTAATTTTTTTTTTGATTTTATAAATTTTGAGCAAAAGTTTTGTTGATAACTTTGAATGAAACGAGTAACAATAGTTTGACAGAATAATACTTATGTAAGGAAATGTGGGCACAACCAATTTGTTAAGAAATTGTGAGGAAGCATTTTCCATTTCAAGGTTTCATTTTCTCATAATCACATTCACGAATAGTGATGTAAGTCTTCCTTAATGAAAAAAAAATTGTTAAGCGATTCAAATAGTTATGAATTGAATGACTCTCGAGTGCATTAATTGATTTCTTATAAATAAATAGAATCCTATTATCTTTTGTAGATTGTTTGAGATATAATTTACTATTAGTTATTTCTTTTGGATTGAAATTGAATCCATTCCTCTGAATCAAAATATCCATCATTACATTAACAAAAAAGTGTAATCTATACTCTTTCCATAATTAACTTTCACTAAATCAATAATAACAGTTGAAATGATATTATTGTTTGTTTTGATGTTTAATGTATTTATAAAAAGCCAACAGAATATTCTGATTCAATCCAAATAATCACAAAAATGTTATTCTAATTTTATGTTTGAGCTGTTGGTGTACTGAACTGTATAGTGAATACTTAAACGCTCATGAGTTAGTAACTGATACCTAAAGATAAAACAAAGACACAGTTATCCATTCAGTGTTTACAATGATTTACAACAGTAACTGAATAATTATGACATCTTATAATAAAGTAAGGTTTAGATAGCTATGATAACAATTAAAGATATATGAGCTTTAAATGTCTAAGATTAAAATCAATTAAATTTAATCACAAAATATATCTTTTATTGAATTTTACAAATCAGTGAAAACGATAAACACAAATATATACATCAAATACAGTAATAATTTTGATACTAAATAATACCTACAGGTCTAAATTAAGCTGAAAAATTTAGAAAAGGATTTCCGACTATTTGTATTTGTATTTAATGTTTGACATTCAAACACGAATACAGCAAAAGTATTTGTCAGAACAGATTCTTGAGTCTTTTTTCAAATTGACGTAAATGTGTACAGGTAATTAACTAATTATTAATGAGTATTGAGTAAACGATACGATCGATTCGATACGAAACCATATTCGATCTCTTATTGCAACTCTCATAAAAAATGTTATTGCATTTGAAATGTACAAATTATCAATCAAGTTCTTATGAGATTCAATCAATTTGAATATAATTTATAAAGATCTTAGGGTTTAAGTTCATTTTGTGAGCTTTTGTTTTAGAAGCACTTCATTCATCAAATATGAAATAATGCTAAAAATTGCGTTCTTTATATGATATTGAGTTGGGGTGAACTGTCAATTCCAGAATTATCTTTTTTGCTGAATGAGACTTAAATTTGTCATATGAAAATGCAAATATTTCCTATAATATCAATAATAAGAGAGTATAAACATGTAATTATTAAATTATTTTGAAAAACTTTGAAATTTAAATGTTGAATAGATGTAAATTAGATTCTTATAACTCAACAGTCAGCTGCCGGCAAACCATTATTATTCTTGATTGTATTAGTGTATTGGGAATAGTTATCATTAAGTCCATTACTAACAGCAAATATCGTATGAGATTGTTGTGTCTGTGGTCTCGATGGAGCGTATTTGTAATTATTAAAATGTTCAAGAGTTCCATCACCCGTTTGACCAGATTTGGCCATTACTGCTATTTGTGTAGTTCGCACCTGAAAAGCAATTTCGACAATGCGAACAATCATTTGTGACATCTCTAACTTTGAAATATCGATTAAGTTCTCTAAAGCGATATATTATAAACTCACATGAAATGGAAAGTTACTATTGGCAGCTGAGGGTCGCGTTAAGATCTGCAATCAGTTACAGAAAATAGTTTTTAGTGAAAAAACAAAAAATTGTTCAACTTATGGAATAAAATAGATTTTCTAAAACTTTAATGAGAGATTTGACAATTTTTTTCTCTAAAATAATAAGTCTCTCTTATTTTGTTCAATTTAGGCTTTTTTGAAATTTGGGAATTTAATAATATTTTTGTGAGTTTAATGTTATAGTTTTTAAAAGAAAAAACTTACGAAGAAAATAAAATGTGCCTCAATAGCAATCAAAAGTTCGACGGCGTTTATTATTTTTTCTCTCATCCATTTGGGAACAACAAATGTTGATATAAGTATCACAACCGGAGCTGATATAAACCTATAGGGAAAGTACTGTATCTTTTAAAAAATTAGACAGACATGAAAAAAGCAAAAAAAATAATAGTTTATCTGGAATTACTCAACGCTCACGAGTAGTTCATATATAGTATTATAAATAATAATATGCCTCATCGCTAGCTTTCTTAATTTTACTTTATTTTATTTTTGTTTTGTTTTGTTTTTTATCATTCTTAGTGCACAGCAACAAAACTCAAAGAAACGAAAAGAAAGAGAGGAAAAGCCAAACGAAAAAATGTGAAACAAAAAGAAAACAAGACTCGCAAAACCAGTTGGCATATAATAAGCATAAAGTAGATATTAGATGGTGCACATGAAGGCAACTCTATGTTTCCAAACAGGAACCGACACAAAAAAAACAAAAAACTTGAAATTGACTTCACTAGACATGAATTTCAGACACTTCTATTAAAAGTAACACTTGAAGTAAATCTTTAAAAAGTCTTACAAGACTTACCAGACGCTATACATAAGAAATAATCGCGTGAAGAATGAAGATTTTTGTGGATAATGAATTAAAGTGAATACAATGGCGTACACAAACCATCCCCAACCTATTAAACGCAATGCTATCAAACCATAACCAAATGGACTTTCATATAAGTAAAGCACTTCTCCCGGATCGAAATACTAGTCATTTGTAATTAAGATGAAGATATTTTCAAACAAAATTAAAAACTATGTTTTAACAATTGTTAAATATTTAGAACTTGAATTCATTAATTACTGATTGTTCGTGGAAGAAGAGAACTGTATAAGTAATGGTATAAAGTGTCATAAAGATTCCAATCTTTGCAGATGTACTTGATTTAAGTCTAGCGCGAGTCACTGTAAACCCTTTCGCCAATAAAATGAGTAACAGCAGAAATGTCAGAGTACTTATTGCTTCCATAACTTTACCTAAAGTTTTATTTTTAAAATCAATATTTCAGTTAATTTCAATCAATTTCTATTTTTCAAGTTAAAACACATTTTGTACAAAAGGGATGCCGAAGTGATTTTAGAAATCTTTCTAAAATATATGCTTAAAATGAATTATGATTTATGTTTCAAACTGTCTCATATATTACTAAATGAGACCAAATTTATTGACTTAAGCAAACAAATTAACTCAAATCATTCATATTTCATTTTGCAAACGAAACTCAAATTTATATTCTTAGAATACTTACCAAATAATTTGAGGGCATTATAACCATATCCATCTTGAGCATAGAATGCATAGTAAATGCATAATAAAGTTATGCCAATACATTCTAGTGATAGAGTTGAAGGAAAGCACAAGAATGTCAGCAGAATAAAGAAACATAAATAAATTAAGTCTATCTTTTGAGCTGTTGAGTAAGATAGAAATCAATGCATATGAAATAGTGGTGTTTAACTAACCTGATAGAAGAGACACTAAATACATTTTATATGTCACATGAAATAAATGACGCGAATATAAGGCATCTATTCAAATATATTAAAGTACAACTCGAATTAATTCAAAATAAAGTATCTTCCAGCTGAAGATTTGCATTTTTTTGCATCGTTTGTGACAATTGATTTCATATTTGAAAATATATGATTGCTTACATGCTTCGAAACACGACGCAAGGAATAGTAGATAATATAGTGATGCGAATATCACATCCGTATGGAGTATATCTAAACAAATATATTTTCCAAAATATCAATTTTAATAAAATTATGCAAAAAGGGATAAAAAAGAGGAAAATGATAAAGTTCTTGGCGTTAAGTTATTGTTAAGACATAAAATTGATACGACTTTCGTTCAGTTTGAAAAATATGTACTAAAATATTGTGGTTTTACACAATTGTATAAAACTTACAAAATTCATCAGCAGAAAAATGCATAAGCCATGCATTGTCGACACTATTAATCATTGTAATCTTGTATTTAATACGCAAACCCTAAAGGATAATACCATAAGATTCATATTAAAAACTTTTGGTGATTTCATCATATTTCTAACATCTTTGCTATAAATAGAATATTGAGTCAATTGATACTCAAAAGGCTATTAACTTATGTAAATGTAAAAAGTAAAAGTATTGAATAATTAGAAGGAGTTTTGCCGACCTTTGCTGATTGGCAGTTATCTAAGACAATGAACCACCAGCGCTCTCGATAAGAGTGAAATTTTCTGTAATGAGTGCATCTGTACCATAAATTGTTATTATCGTATTCTTCTTTATATTCTTTACATCCTGAGGCTTGAGTTGTTTTATATTCTTGTTTAAATGAAGTCAAATTAATTATTTGATTGTTATCGTTGTTCAAGACGGCGTGCTTTTCTTCACATGTCTAAGTATTCATTGAACAGGAAATACAATCAGCAAAACCATTGGTTAACATATATAACAAATATTTGAAATTTATTTAAAGTTAGTGAAAGTTTTAGATTTATATACTTTTGATGTCTTATATACAGCCGGCCATTGACTTTGAGAATCGAAGTATAATAATAGGTTTTGAGGTGCATAACTCTGTCAAAAAATGAAAATAATTCAAATTTATCAAGTAATTGTTTGATTAATTACAATTAATTAATTTGTGTTATTTGATTTGCCTTATCTAAAAAGTTATAACTTATGACTTACTTGTGGATAAGAGACGTCATATTCAAACACTCCGTCCTTCGATAAGAAGCAGAACCTCGTGAGGAACACCCAATTCTGTGATAAAACAGAAACAAAATTGTTAATTTTTCCTAAACTTCGTATTCAATTCAATGTCATTTGAATTCTAACTGATATAATGTAAAGCAGTAAAGTTTAAACTGATTACTTGTTTCGTATCTAATTCTCCTTCAATTATTTTCGCCGATATATAATTTGAATAAACAAATACAACTAATAAAATTGTATAATTCTTTACAAAATGCATAATAACAATAATATCTATTTATTAATCAGTGATGAAATTAGAAGTAAAAATTCCTAATAATTTTGTAATGTCAATGAAGTAGTAGTCATGACAACTTTTAGCATGAATATATCATAACAAGAATAATAATTTATTATTACTTATCATACGATCATATAATGCATTAGAATTATGCATATTTTCAATAATGTCATGCTTTACTCAAGTAATCTTTTATAATTTGCTATTTTTATTCCAAATTCTTGTGAATAATTTTGTGGAATGGAATAATTCCATGAATTGTTTTCATGATTTCTAACAAATATATATTAATTGAAATTTTGTAAAAGCATTTTAACTTTGATATCAATGAGAAAGTGTTACATTTAAATAAATGTCAAATTGCGTTAAACCCAATTCTGTTGAGTGGGACCCCCACCAAAACCCCCTACTTTTTGTTACCGATTCAATCTATTATTACTAATTAATGAGTTGTTTTTATGACCTCATCTCATAACAAATTTTCAAATCTCGGAAAGATCTCAATTTGAAGTATCAATAAAAAGAAACAATTACTTATTAAATTAGTTTTAAACATTACTTTGAATGCTTTAGTTCTTTCTAACGTTCAAAATTTTTGAAACCTACAAATTTTTTAAATGTATAATAAGTTTCCGGTTCTCAGTCAACGTTTCCGTATTTCCTAATTATTGAAATTGGACCTCATTTAGAGAATGGATTTAAAATAGCATACACTTTGCAAACTATTACAATATATTTTATTTGAGTAATTGTTGCCCCACTCACTCACTCACTCATCATCAAAGATCGCTTATATCCTCACATTTAGGATTTATTGGGTGTTCGGTTCCTTGTGTTTGGTATCGGGTCGAGAATTTGATTTCAATTTTATCTCTGTATTTAATACTTATCCAGAAAAAATAATTAAATTTTAATAAATAAATTTTAATAATCAAATAAAAATTAGTTTCAAATTTTCAAATCAAATTTCGTCGATAAAACACTTATTTTTTGAACATTTAATATTTTTCAAGTTTAAATGTAACAAAACAGTAAAAGCTTAACAATTAAGTGATTTTAAAAAATTAAGTTTTTAATGTTTTTGAAAATTAGAAAAATAGTCGAGAATTAAAAGATCTGCTTCAATAAAAATACGAAATAAATAGATAAGCATAACGTTAAGTGAATACTTTTATTTTATTTTATAACTTTTTCTGACTAATTATGAACATTATTTGTTTAAATTGCATATTAATAGCATCCTTTAACACTGCATAACGCTTAAGAAGTATACAGCTTATTCTGACAAACTCTGCAGTCAATTAATGGAAATGCAAAAAAGATGTGAAAAACAATGTAACGAACGATAACCCGTTCTAATTAATCACAATTGACACAACTGTAGTTATTCAAAATTTGACATATAAGTGGTGTTGTTTCGCTTGTCGAATGCGAAAGAAATTTAATATAAACATTTGACTGAGCAATAATCAAAAGCAATATTCAAAGAAAGTGGAATTAAACACAATTATTAAACCAATTCAAAACTTGAAAACTGAAAATTAAAATCAACAATACTTTTACATATAAGAGAGTTCCAGTCGAGCACGTCTGAGCGCTCAACCTCTTAATAAAAACAATAGTTATTCATGTTTTTTGAGTAATTGTTCCTTTATTTAATTAGGCCCAAAGCCCTTCATTTCTACAAAAGTTCCATAAAGTTGTACCCATAGAAAAAATACAGTGTAACCTTTCAAATATATGATATAATCCGAGCGCTTTCTAGTTCTTTGATTTGTGCACTTAACTTATTTTAAACGACTTGAAATGATGAACTTCTATTCGAACCTCTATTGTATTTGAAAAAACAATCAATCCTGAGCTCGTTTTTCCGGGTTTCCCTCGCAATGGGTACTACTTTTTGGAACGTGTTGTACATTAAAGTCATAAGATCTAAATTATAATTATGAGTTTGAAATACCGAAAAATCCTTAGTTGTTTGTCATTCATTGAAAACCGTTATCAATAGTAACTAATGATATGACTCGGTATCAGTATAAACGTGTTTTACGATAACTTTGAGTCCTGTTATTGGAAACCAAAATTTGATTAAAAAATACGATTATTTTGTATTAATAAAAGGTTATTGAATAACTGGGCATTTATGCCATTACCTCATTCAGTAAAAGTGTACCATTTTTTACAAGCACTTCTTTTTAAAATCTATTTTAACTGATTTATTATTTTTTGAAAAATTAAATTGTATTGAATAAACTGATGATATGTCACTCGCAATCGAAAGCGGGGCCACAAATACTGTTGCAATTTATCTGGAAAATGTTGAAGATCCTAATAACTTGAAGCGCTACCATTTCGGTGCCGCTAATTTCAAGTTATTAAAACCAATTCAATTGGAATCATTTCTCAATGATATTAAGACAACAACCAGTAAGCTTGAGATCAATAGATTGGCGATCGGTATGCCTGGAGTCATAGCAGTACAGGACAAAAAGGTTTTTATTATCACTTCATTTTTAATGATTCGTAAAGAACTTTTTTATGTTTTCTCTTATCAATTGTGAAATGTAATGATTGAAAAATTTCAGGCATTACGAAAAGTGATTGATAAAGTTTGGCCCAATTTGGATAAAGTATGGGTCGGCAATGATTTAGAGACTGCGTTGGCATGTATTGACGACACCAAATATGCCATAAAATGCATTCTAATTTCAGGCACAGGTTCGTGTTGTTATGGCAATAATGGAGAAATCAATGCCAAAATTGGCGGATACGGACATATTCTCGGTTTGATTTTTTTTAACATAAATATCTTAAGATAATTTGAATACAATTGTCTTTATAATAGGTGATAGGGGTTCAGGATATGCAATATCTCATATGGCATTGAGAGAAGCATTAAAGGATTATGAATATAATCATTTTGATGAAGAAGAAACACACGAAGATAGAGCAGTACTTCTAAACTTGATATTAAAACATTTGAATTTATTGACGATCTATGAACTCGTCAGTTGGAGTTTAGTCGCGAGTAAATCAGAAATTGCAGACTTGGCTCAATTGATAGTTAAAATATCTATAACTGGAAATACTATCGCAAAACGTGTTTTTAACACTGCTATTGAAGATCTTGTTAATGATATTATATGTTTAGTAAATAAATTAAGAAACGGTAAGGAAATAGAAGATAATGCGATTCAAATTGGATTAACTGGGAGTCTATTGAGTAGAAGTGAAACTTTCTCTAATGAATTGGCGAAAAAACTTCGCGAAAGATCCTTAAACGCAGCTCTTGTTATACTTAAAGATACAGTTTTGGGAGCTCTCAAAATGATAACAAATGACGAAACCTGTAATAATATTATAAAAAACGGGTCGGCGACTAATCAAATGACAAACGAACAATTGGCTGAAATAGTTCTTCCAATTTCAACATCTCTTCCAACTACAGAAATTAGAAATCCTCGGTCTATGAATTTAGATACGATGCCTATTAGAGAAGGCATTCAATTGATGATTAGCGAAGAGTCAAATAATTTTAAGGAAATCAGTAAACATATAGATTCTATTGAAATACTAATTAAACGAATAACTCATGCCTTCAAAAATGGTGGAAGACTTTTCTATGTGGGCGCGGGAACTAGTGGTAGACTTGGGATACTCGATGCGAGTGAGTGCCCGCCAACTTTCAAAGTACCGCCACATTGGGTTCAGGGTAAGCATTCCGTCATATTTTGATTGAGTTTTAGGCCATTTGACTTGAGTAAAGTCACAACCCTAATGTTGCCCTCACTCTCACTTATCTTAGATAGGCTTAGGTCTAAACATATACACATACAGTAAAGTTTATATGAGGCTTAACAAGTCAATCAGCGCGAGTCCAACTATGAAGAAAAACTCTTCAAAACATAGTCTTTCAATTATTGTTGTCCTTTTAAATACAAAATAAAAATAATTATTACATTTTAAACTTAAAACTGTGATGAGATCTGTCAACAGTTATCAGTTGAACAATTTAGATTTCAAAGTGCAGTTTTCTCACCAAATTTCAAGTATTTTTAAACTTTTCAATTTCAAGGAATAATCGCTGGCGGGACTAAAGCTATTCAGTCATCCATCGAAGGTGCAGAAGATTCAATTGTTGACGGTATTAATGCTGTTGAAGAAAGAGATATTAATGAAAATGATGTGGTCATCGGAATTGCTGCCTGCGGTCGCACACCATTTGTTTGGGGCTCACTATACGCTGCACTCAACCGAAAAGCATTCACTTGTCTTCTATCCTTTAATCCAAATCTTACATCAAAACTCAATCTCGACTTAATTATTGCAGTCAATACAGGTCCTGAAGTATTAACAGGAAGTACACGACTCAAGTCGGGCACTGCAACCAAATGTATACTAAATATGTTGACCACTCTATCAATGGTTCAATACGGCAAATGTTTAGAAAATTTGATGATAGATCTCATGCCTGCAAACGCAAAGCTGAGAGACAGAGCCCTTAGAATTACATTACTTCTTGTCAATGATGAAAAGTTGTCTAAAGAGACCGCTAAACACACATTAGAGAAATATAATTATGACATCAAGAAAGCTGTTTCTCAATTGAGAGCAGAAATCTCTAACTCACAAACTCTTCACTAATTCAATAGCTCTTTATTATAGATATTAGTTATTATTTTTAATTTATTTATACAAAACTCAAAGGTTTAGACGCAATTTAATTAAATTAGCCTTAAATTAATTTATTATAGATTTTTAAATTCATGTTTCTATTGATTCTATTCAATAAAACTCATCCGTTTTCTGAAATTAATTTTTTTCTTTAAATAATTATTACATTTGAATCAAAATGAGTGATCTTTCAATCAAATTAGAGATCAAGTTTTCTTATCTGTTGACTTATCTGTTAAAAATTATGATTAAAAATTATGTTCAATAATATATCTGTTTCTTTTCATTTCTAATTAAACAAATCTCGAAAATCTATCGAAAAAAACTCTAAATTCCTGCAGTGTTTCCAAAAATGATACCTATTTTTATAACAATGTCTTCAAATGTTGAAAAGTTTGAATAAAGTTCTTAAAAGTTTTTATAACTGAATGTTTGTGCTATAAATGCAGTTGAGTTTTATCCAAATAATAGATGGAGTCATCAAATCATTACGAAATCAACCAAAATATAAAACGAAAACAATGTTCATTCATAAACATATTGTGCAATATTTTATGATGAAAGTAATCCAAATATTAGGTCATTATTTACCAAAAGTTTGAATAACAAATATATTTTCCATTAAAATATAAAAATCTGAAAAATTGAAGCGTTTTTCTTATATTGAAGTGTTTTCTTGTGCTTATGTTTCGATTTCAAGTCAATTATGTTATTAAGAAAATTAATATCAATTAATAAATTAATTTACAATTCAAACAATAATTGGTTTCAATTATTATCAAAACATTCATACAATTCATTACTCACTAAATATTGTAATTTTGAAGAACAAGTAAAAGATTTTTGTTCAAAAGCTTCTTCACTACCATTGAGTGAGTCTTCAATTGAAGATAAGCCAGAATTTCCGGGTTCGCGATCCAAATGGTCAGAAACTCTTGAGTTCATTCTTCCGGAGACTTACGATGGAATACCTGTATACCGAGTGATGAGTCGGGACGGAATCGTTATTAATCCGACACAAGACCCAAATTTAAGTCAAGACATGATCACAAAAATATATAAAGGTTTCAAACTTTATCACTACTATTACTATCGATTCGTCTATAGTTTATTCATATATAAATCCATTTATTTAACAATATATTCATTAGTTTATAGATTATTGAAAACTAACAGACTTTTAAACATGAGTTGATATTAATTTTGAATTGTATTATGTATTTTGGATGGAAAGGAATGACAATTTTGAATTCAATGGATAGAGTTCTGTATGAATCTCAACGTCAGGGAAGGATTTCGTTTTATATGACTAATTATGGTGAAGAGGGAACTCATTTCGGTTCAGCCGCTGCTCTTAATAATGATGATATCGTGTTTGGACAATACAGAGAAGCAGGTCTTGCTTTCATCAGTAGAATTAACCTTAAATCAAGTCAACAATCAATTAATAATTCATTTTAACATAAAAACAGGTGTTTTGATGTGGAGAGGATTCAAATTAGAAAAATTTATGGCTCAATGTTATGGAAATTGTGATGATTTGGAAAAAGGCAGACAAATGCCTGTCCATTATGGGAGTCGCGAACATAATTTTGTTGCGATATCTTCTCCATTAGCTACACAAATGCCTCAAGCAGTTGGATCTGCTTATGCTCTCAAACGAGAGGCAAAGGGAAGAATTGTTATTTGCTATTTCGGAGAAGGGGCTGCTTCTGAAGGTGACGCTCACGCGGCCCTCAACTTTGCTGCCACTTTAGACGCTCCCATTATATTCTTCTGGTATCAATTCTATTGTTTATTTAACATTTTTGTTCTACTCAAATCATTATTTTTTAATTCTTGATTTAGTCGTAATAATGGTTATGCGATATCAACGCCAACTCATGAGCAATATAGAGGAGACGGAATCGGTATTTTTTAATTTAAATATCATATAATTATTCAAATAAATTACAATTCTTTCCAATGAATTGATTTGAAGCTTCTCGAGGACCAGCTTTTGGTATTCCTTCCATTAGAGTTGATGGCAATGATGTGTTGGCCGTATACAACGCAACTCTCGCTGCAAGAAATATATGCATTGAAGAATCGCGACCTGTTATGATTGAAGCCATGACTTACAGGATTGGACACCACTCCACATCTGATGACTCGAGCGCTTATCGTAGTGTTGATGAAGTGAGACTTTGGCACCAAAAAGATCACCCAATTTCAAGATTAAGAAAGTTTATGGAACACAAGAAGTGGTGGAATGACGACGAAGAAAAAAGTTGGAAAGAAGAAGCGAAGAGACAAGTGATGTCCGCTTTTGCTGAAGCAGAAAAACTGCTAAAACCTAATTGGATGGATATGTTTACTGATGTTTACGATGAAATGCCAAATAATATTAAAGAACAATCGGAGGAACTTAAAAAACATTTAGAGGTTTATAAAGAACATTATCCTATCCGTAATTTCAAGCTCTGATTCCTGTTAATATAAAACACTTGATTGGCCAACATTTTTTCCAATACTACAGATATTATGCATTTTATTGAATGATTTGTTGAAATATTTTTCCCGATAAAGGATACTTCAATTCTAGATTCAATATTTATAAGATCAGAGATTCATAACTCTTTAAAACTTGATTGCAACGTGTACCTCAACACCTATTAATGGTTTGTTTTGAGAACCATTTGGTTTTGTATTACTTTTGTATGACTTCGTTGACCGCTTTTTATTTTATGATATGTTTATTCCTTTAAAGTTTATTAAAATCTAATTGATATAAGTTTTTCTCAATTAATAATTGAAAATTTGACAAAAATCTCTCAATAATGAATTCCGAGATTTTAATATATTTTTGTGATGAAGTTTCTTTTGGGATTTGTTTTCAAAATTACTTCATCTATTAGTTTAGAGTTTAAAAGATATCAAAGAACTTCTTGCTGTCTTTCATTTATAGTAATTTATAAAACCATATTTGTATCGATATTTTTGATAAAATGATTAAACTTCAAAATTTTCTAAAAGTTGAAAATTGCGCTCTTTTTGTGAGACATCTCTATTCATATGATTAATAGATGTCTCTCTAAAATATAATTTATTCCCAAATAAACATCAATTGAAAAGATTTTTTCAAATTAATTTAAAAAATGAATTCAACTTTTATGTTAAAGTTTAATAGAAATTATGGATTAAAAGGCATTAAATTAATATTGAGTCGCAATGCAAGTGAATGGCATTTATTGAGCTCTGTTTGTGTCCAAAGAGTCCCACAAATCACTCCTGAAATGAATTGGTTCGAGAAAAAGATGTCCACAATTATGGCCAAAGTTGAGGTCAATAATAGCTTATATTCTGATCACGAAATGAGACATTTCGAAGACATGTAAGCATTCAATCTTTTATTAGTCATTGACTTAAATAGATATAAAATTGTAATCATATTTATTGATGTCTTCAGACGTCGTGCGCAACGAATCGCAACTGGAGTTAAAGTGGATGAGAAAGACTTGGACGCGGCAGCAAAACAGACCGCACAAGACTTTGAAGATGTCAGTAATGAAGAACTTAAGCAATTCGTAAAAGCACCAAGAATTACACGTAACCATACATTTCACATATCAATATTTAATGTTAAATACCATTCATTTTTAAATAATCCATTTATTAACTAATGATATCTTTAGAATCAGACGTAATCAATGATAAGAAATCGTTGTCTCGATGTCTTGATCGACACCTAATGCTAGTTTGCAAACAGAAGTTGGGCGATAAATACCATTGGCTTTTACCTCAAGCCTTACATACAAACGGAGAAACTATGAGAGAAACAGCTGAAAGAGCTCTCATTAATTTTGGTGGCAATCAATTGAAAGTCAATTATTTAGGAAATGTTCCGTCAGCTCTATATTGCTATAGATATCCCACTGATATCACTAAAGAGACTAACATTAAAGGCGCGAAAGTATTTTTCTTTAAAGCTTATCACGTAAGCGGAGATTTCTGTTTGAATAACCAATTTTGTACCGATTATGAATGGCTTAATAGAAAAGAATTGGCACACATTTTGCCAAAAAAATATTGGGATTCACTCAACAAATCATTATTAGTCGAAGAATTAGATATAAGTGATATAATGAATAGAAACAAAACTTTTAGACGGATTGTACAAAAGAAAATCGCAATAAATTAAAATGAATTCAATAGTTATTTATAATTGAATGTTTAGATTATTTTTTTTAAAGATGACTAACAATCAGGTATAATAAGGAATTAAAGAAATAAAAATATAAGTTTAGTTATCCTTAATCTTTAGTTGTGGTACAAGACATGCACCGATTTTATATTTTAATGAAAGGATTGCCACATCTCTTCCCATTTGAAGCCAACTCCAAAAGGGGACAACTTTTGATCCGTCGATTTCAGTCCAATTGACGGCAATCTCAGAGATATTACATTTTAATCTTTCGGCAATGAGTAGTAGTTCGACATCAAAGGCCCACTTTTCACAGTGAATGTGAGTGAACAAGAGTTTAGCGATATTTCTACCAAACAATTTGAATCCGCACTGAGTGTCAGATATGGTGCGAACGGCCAGAAACCAAACTCCAAAGTGAAACCCATACATAAGTATTGTGCGGAAGAAAGATCGCGAAGCAATTGATTCGTTCTGGAGATGAGCTCTCGATCCGATTGCAATCGCCGGTCGATCACAGCCTTTATTTTGGTTCATAAATGTCTCTAATTTATGGAAATCTGCAAACTTTGTGGCCCCGTCTGCGTCAGCGAACAGTATTAGTTGACCTCTCGATGATAGCACTCCCAGTCTTACAGCTCCTCCTTTTCCACGATTTTGTTCAAGTTTTAAAACTCTAATCTTATTAATGCCATACTTTTTAACATAACTGAGCGCTACATCAGTGGTTTTATCATCACTTCCGTCGTCCACTACTATCATCTCATAAGAAAATAATGTATTATTACTATTATTATTACATCTGTTTTCCAAGTAATCAATCGATTCGTCTAACATTTTCGGTAATCTTTTCTCTTCATTAAAGGCCGGAATAATGACTGACAGATAGACCGACGGCTCGTCTGTTAAAAGTGATGGAAATTCTATTTTCTTATTTGTTTTCGGGTCTAAGAAGTATTTTTCGCTTTCATAACGAATTATTTTTGGAATCGGAGATGAAATCACTCTTAATATTAAACTTATTATTAATATAAATAACAAAAATATTACTATTAATGCAAACGATAACTGTATTAAACATTCTAATGATAAATACATTTTATATCAATAGTTGTATGACTTGTTTGAATTGAGATTTTTATCATAATATTTTATGTAAAACTTATAATCTTAAAAAATTAATAAATAATTGTTAACTTACGACACGTGTAATACTTATAGGTTTGTTTATGTATTTTAATGTTTGTTTTCAATGTTTCGCACAAAAAGAACGTCAACTCAAATAAAGATATTTTTTTCTGTATTTTGAAAAGTTTTGAACATTTGATTTCCTCTTTTTCTTTATGACAATGTCTAAAAATACCTGAATTTGGCTCAACCATCGCTATTAAGAGTTGAACATTAGCTTAATTGACTTAAGACGACAGCCGTAACAGCTATTGGGTTATAGCCCCACATTTTCAAATATTATTAACTTTTAAAGTGTTTGATTGAGAATTAGTTGAAGTTTTAGCCCTACCAGATATGTTTAGCTCATTATTTAGCCAAAAGAATGGTCCCTATTTAGCCCACACCTAAATTACTGGTTACGGTACTTCTTAAGACTTAAATTTTCTTTTATTTAAAGTTAGATTTTAATCTCATTACTAGTGTTAAAGCACAGAATCGCTTATTTACTATTGATAGATATGATGCAAATCAATGATAACAGTTAAACAATTATTTGAGCGATAGTTAGCGAGTTCACAACATTAACTATGGATTAAAGGACGAGTCTTTACATATTCTCAGAGATTATTATTACTCAAAGTTTACAAATAATTATAAGACTGACTGTTATTCATTACATTATTCAACAAAACGTGACGAAAACATTCAAAAATATTTGTGTTAATGAATATGAGAGACTTTTAATGGAAAAATTTGTTTTATTTGTTGCCTTTTTATTAAGAGATTTAATTGCAATAAACTTAAAGAGCGCTTAAACTTGACCCCAATCTAAATATGAAGTGAGACTCATTTGAAAGGCAAATGCGCATCACATGTACGCATGCGTTGACTCTCTTGTATTCATTTTTTTGATAGATATAAAAATAAACACATGGAGTGAGCGTCAAATGCGCCAAATTCTTATCACTTTATTATTACATTCAATGTTAAACCATTAGATCGTAAGACATCTCATCTCTTCAATTGTGATTTTATTTTCACGTCACTTTAACTCTCATTTTAACATTTCATTCATTAAGTGTCGTATTATTTGGTTTTAATTATTTCTGGTTTCTCTCCATTGAATTAAAGGTAAAAATTGTTTAATATTTAGATGATTTCTAGAATTAATTGTCAGTTATATTGATAGAGATGGAGAAAAGTCCAGGAAACCAAAGAATAAGTCGATTAAAACGTGATTTGAATTCATTGAAAGAAAGTATGAGTCATTTTGAACAAACATCTAATGAAGTGTTTAGTGATTACAATACTGTTTGCCAACAAAATAAGAGTTTGTTAGAAGAGAGAAAATCTATTCTTCAAGAAAACCATAGTTTAATATTAGAAATACAAAGCCTTAACACAGAGATTGAAAGTCTTAACGCAGATAAAGTAATGTTTAGGACAGAAATCGAAGAATTGCGGACTGAAAACGATTTATTGATCGCCAAATTGAGTGAAAGAGATCTCATCAATAGAACGGCTCTTGAATTCGCTAAAAATGTTTTGACTAATAATAATATGAATGGATGTGTGTAAGTGTTTATGCATTTCATTTTTCACTCTTTTATCCATTAAAATATAAGAATGAATACCTCATAATCTATTAGTTTTGAGTTTTATGACTATAAGTTTATAATGTGTTTACAATTGGAAACCACTTCTCAAGTATAGTTTTCACATTTTAACTGACACTCAAATATTAGATGAATGTAATGATAGCACAATTTCATTACTTTAATACAACTAAATTATGCTCAAACAGGATATGCTCTCGACTAAGCGTTAAATAATATTTGTCAACTCATCTTTCACTCAAACCCTACTTTTTAGCTAAAAATATCAATTTTTTGTTGAGCTTTAAGATATGTTTTTATAATTTGCCCAAATATTTCGTTCAATTTGATTGTCTTATTATTTACTCTTTAAGTGTTCAAATGTTGAGCTCATATTTTGGCATTTCAAAGATATGTCTATTTGTTTTTCAAAGTTCAACAAAGTTTTCCATCAATTCCAAGTTTGGGCTAACATTAGCTGCGCTTTCAAATAGTTATTTTACATAAACTAATCTTTAATATAGAATTCATTATCTAAATGTTTATATTGAAAATATAATGTAATCAAAATTTCTTTGGTTTCAAAGCTTATTATAGATTAAGTGCTAATTTTAATAGTTATTAAACAATCCAAAAATTGTAAAATACTCTCAAATAATGAGCTGATTCTAAGTTTTAGTCAATTGATTGCATTCATGTAAAACTCAAAAATAATTATTTAAAGCTCAGGTTAAGAAACGCTGTCAAACGAAAGAAGATTTTTAACTTGAATACACATTAGTGACAAATCGCTTAATCTTTGTTTTTTTTAAATAACAAATTAGTATTGAGTTATGTTTTGAGGGGAATTTTCGTATTGACCAGAATTGGAAACTACTCAGAACAGAACTAAGTAATGCCTACACATAAGTACAGTAATCGCTACATAATTTGAACTTTACTTTTAAGAGGTTAAATATATTGAGGGATTACTCCATTTAAGAGTGTAATACTTTTTAAACTTTAACACTTTTAAAAAGTT
>JAQFZT010000814.1:0-20107 GCA_034696325.1 Camisiidae sp.
CAAATTTCATATGAATTTGGGAGATTCATATAATTATAAAACTTTAAAGTGGATGAAATAATTTTTGCAAAATTAAATATTATTGAAGAAAGATTGAGTCATGCAATGCGCTAACTTTTCTCAATCACTGTTCCCTTTATGAGAGTTTCAGTTTATTTCAAGCAAAGCGCAGGATAAATGGTATTAAATGTTTAGTTTTCTAGTTTCGAACCATGAGCCTCAGTCTCAGTGATAGTTACTATTCGAGCTACAAGACTTCGAGCGTTAGTGTTTGAGGATTTATAGAAATTATCTTTTAGAAAGAAACTTTCAGAGTTTTTAGAAATATTTCTTTGAACTAAGAATTATCATAAAACTCTCTTCATATAAAACTTGAATCTGAAATTAATGTTTGACAACTTAGTTCACAAGCTCATGAAAAGCCACAACATGCTTGTGAACTAAGTAAACATTCACTATTCTTAATCAAAAAATATTCTAGTAATATAGAAAATCATATCTCTATTTTGAATATTTATCTGTTATTGGTATCAAATAATATCTGCTTAAAATAAATCACTTTTGTGTTGCTCACAAAACAAACAGAGAGTGAACTATAGGAATACTGTATATTTATAGAAGACTTGCATTGAATTTAAATTTAATGCTTAAAATCTCTTAGAAGGAAGCAATGATATATAGTTTCATGCATTCAATTTTTTAAAAAGTTAATCAATAAAAAAATGTGAAAGCTATCATTAATCTTTTAGGGTTGTGAGCTTATCATGGCTGATATTCATGAATTCCATTTCATTACTAAAATAAACAGTTCAAATACTTTCTCATTAAACGATCAAATAATGAATAATCGCATATTATGTTGAAAACTCAAATCAGTTGACTGACAATAACATTTTAAATTATTATTAATCTTTTGATAATCCATTATAAATCAAACAATTTTCCATTAATCAGTCAAACGCTCTTTTTGATTGACGGAAGTGTTCAGAACTGAAACGAAAAATTGAGATAATTCTCATAATATATTATCAATTAAGTGTGAAATAGCAGTGACAGTATTTCGAAATATATAAGAGGAAAAAGTATATAAATTATCTCAACGATGCGGGACAAAAATGGTTTCGATCGAAAGTAAGAAGAAGTCACAAATTAGGCTCCAATATATTTGAAATTATTTTTAGTTTTTCTCTAGAGTTTACATTTTCTTATGTTTTGAAAATATTATGGAGTGATCTAAAAATATTTTTACTCCTGTTTTTGAAAACTAATGATGTTTTTAAATGATAATTGCCGTGAACTATTTCTGAAGCTTATTGCAAAATATACTAATTTTTCATGATTGCATTGAAGTGTTTGTAAAAAACCTTTCCTCTTGAGCTAATCGAAAGCTTTCTCATTCAAACTGATATCATTGAATGAGGGAAAACCACAATACAAGCAAAGCATTGCTTAACGCTATTGAATTTGCGTCAATCGGTAAAAGGTTTTTGTAAAAGAAGCTCTTTTGTCAGTATTTGTGTTAATTGAGTTTTATGTATGGCATCTGTGGTTCGCTGAGCCAATAGTTGATAATTGGTTATTGAATAGTGGTATCACTGATTTGACTTATTGTCTTGATTTCAGTTTTACCTCACCATCGCTTTGGTGGAAAAGAAATAAAGTGTTCGACTCTCGTTCATCACACGATCAAAACAAATTGGAAGTATTGTCCTGTATATCAATTGATGTGATGCCAATGTCATGCATTAATCAGCTGTGCGATGATCGTTCCAAATTGACATTTTCAAAGAGTACAACTGTTACTATTTCTCCTATTAATCAACAAAATATAGATCTACAAGAACTAAGTGGTAATCAAATAAGAAATAAGGCATCGAATAAGCTATGCGTCGAAACAAAACCAATAATACCATCTGTTTCTGTGAGTCAAGTTAGAAACGAAGTCGGAAATGGAAAATTAGAAGATTTTTGCGATTCTCAATCTGAAAGTTCTCAAACTGATGCGATCGCATCTGCCATCGCCTTCAATGAGAAAACAACTAGTTCTACACCAACTTTGTATTTTGCCAACACTGACGACTGGACGTGGAATTATAAGGGAATCTTATTACCAAAGCTAACAAATGACTTCAAAGACGATCACTTAGAGGCTGCTTATCAGCGATATTCTCACCGTCAAAGGCAAAAATCGCTTGTAATACTTAATGTCATCGACATATTACTCAAGTTAGGACTTCTCATCATATATGCCATCAGTGATGATGCACAAGCAGATAACAAACTCAAATATAGAATACTATATAATATTCCCTGGTTTGTGGTTAATGCCGCTGTCATTTGTCTCATTACTTGCTGGAAACGATTGGCTAATAATTATTTACATTTGGGCGCTATTTTCACTTGGATTATATTCAATGTTCAAGGTTTGAATTCAGCTTCAATACCATTATTTTATACCTTTAATACAGCTATTTTCGCACTTAACTATGTTTAGTACAAACCATGTTTTAAATAAATTTTTGAAAAACTCTAAATTATCAGTAATTTTCAAAACTAAATTTACATTATCTGGTTTTAAGTGCTTTTTCTATTTATGTCTACAGCCATTTATAGTAGCCATCACTGTAAAAGAGATTCTTTGCTCAATATGACAGCTCATTATTGATGACACCTTATGATATCTGACTTACAGAAACTTATTTATCACTTGTATTAGTCTCATAAAAATCACTTAAATGAGTGATCAATCTCACAGATTTCAATCAATTGAGTTGTATTGCATTCATTACTTTTGAGAACTGAATAAAACAAAATATTCAGGCATTACATTAAAATTTTATAAGGTTCTAAAAGCATTGCAACTACACTTTGATCTGATAAATAAAATAATAATTTCAATGAATTTTTGAAATGAAGATAAACACTAGAGAGACGTCAGATTACTCATGCAGTAAAATAACTTTAACTCTTTTAAATCTGAAGCAAAGAATGAATGTTTAATATATCCCTGAATAGTATTGATGCGGATAATCCTCAAAGATTTTTCTGAAATATAAATGTCGAAAAATAATAAATTCGTAAATGTTAGCCGAATGCCTAAGTAAATAATATGTGCCTTAGAGTGAGACAGCTATTTTAGTATACCTTTCCATTAATATTTGTGAGCGCATAAATACAGTGGAATAAGTTATACTATTCTAAAAGTAGTCAAAGCTTTCTTATCGATTAAGCCAGTTTTGATTCATTGAAAAACTTCTCCAAAACTTGTCAATCTATAATGCGAGTACATTTACTGATACTGTCATCCTTATAGATCATTAATAAAAATCTAATATATTTCATGGAGATTTATATTGAAAATGTATTAAATACTTTTTCAATTATTACTTATTACGTATCTTAAGAGCAAATTTTTATAAATCAATCATTTTTTCTGTTTCAATGAAGCAATGGCAAATCTATTATAACTTATTCAACTTTCATTAATATTGTATTACGATTTTGATGTTATCCACGGACAATAATCAAATTTGATAATTAAATCTCATCAGATCTATAAGGGGGTCACTATTTTGATTAAGTTATTTTAGCAGCATTTATTCAAAGTCGAAGGTTTCCTAAATAATAGAAATCGACGCACAAAGAGTTTTGAATAAAAGGTTGTTTTTATTGCTTTACTTTATTAATAAAGAATATTAGAATTGATTTATTGAATGTGATAGAATTTTGCCCTGTTATCTCTTATCTACGGCGATAATGAAGGAGGTGTACTAAGGCAATTAATCATGAAAACTCGTATTCCAAAAAGACCACAGAATTCAACTTTTTGTTTAAATTTCGATAATGGTTTTAGTGACCTTTAGACAGATTTTCATAAAGCCATAATCTTTATTTAATGCTTTTAATCAAATAATGGGCAAGTGATCAATGAATATTTCTGGATCTCTTCGATTTTTGGAAAATTAAATGAAAAAGAACAAAAATTAATAACTCATTGCGATATATTTTATATGAAATAAGAGCTCTGAGGAATGAGTGTTATGAAGTTTTGTGACTTTATTGAACGTTTCCTACAGACATGAGATTATTTGAGTGTAAATTTGCATTGAATGCCGCCATACGAACCTTAATCTATTGAGAATGTTTCCGTTAAAGTGAATGATGAGAAAAATCAATTAAAAGAATCATTAATCACTAAATAAATAAAAATTTCATTGAAATCTAATTAAGGACAGATTTATATACTCACAGATCATTATTAAAAATTGATTCATTCAATTAGGCAATTAAGATCTTTCCTAATAAGCAATTGGTTTCTGTGCGTTGAGCTAAATATCTTTCGCTGATAACTATAATTAAATACAAGGTTTACATCAATAATGAAAGTACTAAAATCGATATGACTTATCAATATCTGTTCATATGCTTTGTATCCCTTGATAGAAATACAGCGTATGTAATGCATTACTGACTTTGTCTTTGTTTTGCTTCTTTAATCAACTTTAGGACAAATTGGGTTTGGCATTGAATTAAAAGAGGATACGCTTGAGATAGCTGTTGCCGGCGGTGCAGTTTGGCATATATTGTTCATAGTATTTGTCACATATGCTATGATGCCCTTACCATTAAGATGGTGTGTCGCGTGTGGCGCTATCAGCTCTATTATCGACTTGATTTTGGAAACTTTCCTCAACAACCAGAATGGATATAACAATACGTTTCTCAGAATGGTATGAATAACGGATCCAAATATCAGTCGCATATAACAAAAGTCATAAATAGCATCATATAATGTAATATCGATACCCTATCTTACACGCCAATAGAGTCCATCAATGTGTTCAATATTCTTCCTATTCATTATTGTTTTCGTCATATCAAATGTCACCACAGTTTTCGTCTTGAACGCAATTTATAGAGTAAATGTTGCGCAAAAGTGATTTACTTCATAAGCTCTTCATGTCTTCTAGCAAGCCATGAATCCATCTGAATTGAGTTTAGGTCAACGCGTGATTAATGTCAATAAAACTTCAATATCTAGACTAAATCTATTGATTAAGTACTGTTTAATTTATTACTTATATAGTAGTTTTCATTAAAATTACCAAAAGTTATCATATGTTTCTACTCGACTACAGTTTTGCCTTTTTTATCAATTTCTACTGTATATTAAGTTCATATTGCAATGAATCCAAAGATTTCACATATTTCTCAGATTACGTCAAGTGTTTATTATAGCTGTCATGAATTATTACGAATGGCATCACTTCCTTTTATAGCTAAATATAATATAAAACAATCAAATCAATTGAACTCATGAGACCCTTCACAAATTTTTGTCCGTTTTTGTTAAAGTTTAGTGAAATAGTATCTGACTTTTCTTTTCACGACAAGTATAATATGTCAAGTTATAGACTAATAATATCCTTTGCCTTTTAATATTTTATGATACATTTCCACATCATTTTAAGAGCATTGAAATGAATATTTAATGAGTTTTCAAACTATTATTAACTTTTACACACAGGTATGTCACACATATAATACTAGTAATGTTAAAATATTTGATATGTTTCTGGAAAGTTTCTCGATTTTCTTACAGAGTAGACTCATATACAAATAGCATTTCCAAAATGATCGATCAAATTTCTAAAATTCTATCATATCGATCACAAACCATCAATTTTGGCAGCAATTTTTCAATCTTGTCTTATTAATCAGAATCAGTTTTAAGGGATCAATTCATTATAAGTTTTTTGAATCAGCATTTTTGTGTCAAGTGATCTAATTTTGCAAAATATTTGCAAATTTTTCTCAACTAAAATAGGAGTTATAATAATTAGAATTAATTAACTGCTCAATCAATAACCGGATTCGTTTAATTAGAACCCGTTATCTATTTTAAAAATTAATGTAAACTATTTGAACGTTCTGTAAGCCCTTGTGTCGAAAAGATAGTCTAATATCCATATCCTGTCAGTAGTTTATAGAAATGGAATTTAAATGGCATTCATTAGCACTGTTAATGAGGAACTATTAGGAAGTTAAACCAAATTGATCTTAATTCATATTAGATCTGTAGATAAAAAATACGTGATAAAGAATTGAAATCTTATTAACTGAATTTGCATTTTATTTGGCAGATAATAGCAAACGCCCTGCTTTACACATGTATCAATTTAGTCAGTTTGTACACCAAATATTTGACTGATTGTGCACAACGTAACGCATTCCTAGAGACACGTCGTTCGATAGAAACAAGATATAAAATTGAGAAAGAAAATGGAAAACAGGTAACAATTTCTCAAATCATTCAATAGTTTTTAACTTATTGTTTCATAAATTTATTTTTACCATATATTAAGTCCAAAAAGTTGTTTTAAATGTATTGAAATTGTCCATCAGTTTTTGGAAAATTGCTCCAAAAATTGACTTCACCTTATAATTTAATTTATGCAAATGATTCTTCATTATGTTTATTTGAAAACTGCGTTGTCGTAATGCAAATGTTTAGCCTTTTAATATTTCTTTGGTCTGCTTTCATTCATTTTTCTTATGCTTTCTTTTATTTTTCTTGTATAATACAATCAATTCTTTATACAGTGTGTAAAGAAAAGAACGCAAAATAGGAAGTATTGAATGAACAGCAATTCAATATCTGTTTGTACCTCAAAAAAATACACCACAAAATTTCATATTGAGTTGAATGGAATAATTGGATTTATTGATAATTAAAGCGGAAAATAAATGGGAAATAAATAAAACAAGTGAAGTGTAATGTTCAAAATGTTTGATTCTTAATTCCCAAGCCTTGCGGATCCCTATTGGGAATGATCTGCTTTGGCCATTTCAAATTTGAAATACTTTCAAACATTGAACACCTGTTATTTTGAAATACTTTTATTAATTAACTCCTGTTGTATTAAAACCGCTTTGAAGTAGCTTTTGAGGTACTAATAGACGTTCCTATATTGCGTCCCTTCCTTTACACTGTACTGTACAATAGAATCAAATTCAAGCTATCAATTATTTATAACGAGTCTAAATATTCAGTTTAAAGGATTTTTGTCTTATGTCTAAAATCAAATTCATATTAACTGAGAAATGTTGGAACTAGTTCTTACTTTTGCGAACCAAACCCAACTCAACTTTCAATTTTCTCTATCAAATCAAACTGAAGCCCTAAATTCCAACACAATCCGAATCATACCTGAAATTTTTGATCAAAACCAAACCCAGAACTAAATCAATGAGAAATAAAGTATTTTTTATATCAAATAATATAAGTGAATGACTGAAAATTCAAACAAGTCATCGAATACTTCCTTAAAGTTTCTCATCGATAAATAATCTCTTTTAAAAATCAAAAAATAATTTTTGTGCATGAATTTTGAGGGAATTTTAACAAAACTTTTCCATAATTCTCATAAAACGCAAACCAAACTAAAAAATTTCCAGAATTGAAACCAGAATCAAACCAATACTTCCCTGATTCGGATCCCAATTGATGTCTAACGAAATGAAATATTTTCACAGAAATTTGTTATTCCATAATCTGCTGGAACTCTAAAAGTAATATTTATCCAAAGATACAAAACTTTATTTGGAATAAATTTTAATGATCAGTTTTTTCTATTTAAGCTAAACTTTATGCTTGAAGAACATTTTAAGTGTGTTCAACAGTGTAGATGCACTTTCTATGTCACTATGCATACAGTTATTATGAAAATATATCGAGAATCTGGATTTTCCTCTACACAAAATTCTAACTTTTTACTATTTAAGTTAGATATTTAACTTCAAAAATCCTAGTTAATGATGGGATTTTGGAATTGACATAATTTTTAACTTTTCTCTTTAGTCAGTTAATATATTTGATATATTCATATCTTTATGAACGCTTGGTTTGTGTTTCGAAGTCAACTAAACCTATATAATAATCTAGTTTATTTTTAATAGCTATTATTTTTATTGTTCAAAAACTAATTAATATTTTTACATGAAATTTTCACGAAAAGAAATGGCAGATTATGATAGGATGTGCCACAAGTCCAAGAGTTAACAAAAATAACAAAACATGAAAAAAATCTCTTTCTTTTCGTCAAAATTTCCTGTAAAAATATTAATTAGTTTTACAATAATAAATTTGTACTTTAATTTAGTCCATTTGTGCTTCAATTATGAATATTCAGTAATCAAATTCTTATTAACATTGGTTTACTCATTACATCTTTCGAACTGAAAATTCTATGAAATTAAAGCAAACTTTTATGAATTATTGAAAATGGGAACAAATAGAATGATCACTCTGTATATGATTGAAAATTTGATGAAAAATTAGAAATATTTGACGTTTGAAACCAATAACAACTCAGAAGAATGTCCTAACTATTGAGTAAATTCTTGCTGAAAGCACTGAAACTTTTATTAAAATATTTTTTGATATGAAAGATGTTGATATGAAATATAAAGATGAAGTTATATGGAGTGAATACAATTTCTTAAATTATGCATGAAAAAGAAATTTTTTTAGTTATGCTAAAAATTTTATTGAAAAATTAAAAAAGTTTCGCAAACAGAGCTAGACTTCATAACTAATAAGCACTGAATAACATATGTCATGAAATTTATTATCTGGTTTTGATATAATAGTTGGCAAAAGTAAAATTGCTATTTATATTCTGCGATTTATAGTCTAAAATATCAATTTTCTGTACAGTTGCGAACTTTTTTATATTCAAAGCATTACATAAGTTCTTGAATTGATG
Organism: Camisiidae sp.; assembly: GCA_034696325.1. Taxonomy (NCBI): domain Eukaryota; kingdom Metazoa; phylum Arthropoda; class Arachnida; order Sarcoptiformes; family Camisiidae; species Camisiidae sp. The sequence continues at coordinate 8,769 of JAQFZT010000814.1, forward strand.
CACTCAATTGAATTTGGCATTTATTTTCCCTTCTGGCCAAATACGCTTTTTGTATCTATATTTTGAGTTACTTAACATCATAACCTCTAACAGTTTGCCATTTTCAAAGTGAAAGTTACTTTAACTTCACTACCAATCGCTTTCATTGAAGTTATGAAATCTGAAAAGAATATTAGATAACTTTCTTCTATTAAGAGTTGAATACAAACTCTTATTGAATTTCTTTACAGACAGTTAGTGATCGATTGATTCTAGTAATCAACTGATATGAACATAGACTCTCAGACTAAATCACGTCTGATATTCTCTTATCTCATGATTTGTTGCTCTCTTTTATTCTTTTAGTTCAGATATGAGATGAATTCGAGATCATTTATTGTCGAGAGTGATTAGGTTTATAAGAATTTTAAAGAATGCCAAAGAATATAACAATTCAACTCAACTTCAAGTTCCGGTTGCATTTGTTTTGGGGAAAAGGATATTTCTTTTCAAAATTAGTGTTTTCACTTGTCTCAGAAGGGAATTGAAGCAAAAAAATTATACAAAAAACAGAATCTGAAAAATTTATCAGATCATCAAAATTTGCTGAATGAGCCAGTTTTGCCTCCAAATCAATTCAAAGTCAATTTTGCCACAAAATTTTTAAATTTGTTGACGTCTTTGTTTCTTAAGTTTATATCTTTTTACATATTAGAAGTTTCTCTAAAAGCAATTTTCAAACAATGCAAACGTTGTTTTATTTAAACAGTGCATCCGAAAGGAGAAAAAAATTCAATACCTGTACCGATATTTTGATGTAACTTCTATTGATTTCACATGAAGTTTATTTATTTCGTCGACACTTAGACTTACTCGAGGCGAAAAAAATGAACAGATTCTTTCTGACGCCCTCAGGGATTGTACTAGTATAAAGATTCTGATGATTCTTACTTACAAGAATATAGTTAATATACATGATATATTACTGAGCTAAATGTACATCTTGGGCTCAATGCTAATGTTGCAGAGTTGTATTGCAAACTGAGCCAAATAAAAAGTTACGTTATTCAACCAAACCATTAACATTTCGAAACAAACTAGAATCCAAACCCAAATCATGTCTTATTAGATATTCAAATTTTTAACTAATAATTATAAATTTCGATGTTTTCGTATTTTCAGTTTTACCTTATTCAACAATTGTGTTATTAAAATAGATAAATTAAGAAACTTTAGAAATTTGGAACTGCATCAGAATCAAGTGAAGTTATTCTCTAGAGTCATAACAAGAATCGAACGAAAAGAACTCAAAACCAAACCTGAACTGACATCAACCCAAAGGAACAGAGCAATGATTTGCTTTGGATATTATTTCTATGAGAAATTCAATCCTTTGTTTTTACATTTCTGAATATTTGAGTTGAAAATTCTTATCTGACTATGAAATGTCAATAGATTTAACAAGTTAAATACAAACACTTTCACATTCAAAATATTCAATAATAAAGTTAAGATACATAATGATTGAGAAAAATTCTATTGAACTTCTATTTTTTATTCATTTATTTTCTTTTTTATCCATTCAAACTATTCAATGAAATCTCAAGTTTAGTATTGCTTTTCTCAATCATAATGTCTCATAACTCATTCGTAAGCACTTTTAATTGAAAAGAAAACTGAGTTCAGTTTCTGATTGAAAGTATTTTTCTGACTCTTTTAAATTTGAGTTAACTTACAATGGAAGGTTTTTACCTGTTTACTGAATTTAATAAGAATGACTACAGAATATTCTTCATTTGAAGGAATGGAAATAATGTAGCGGAAAATTTCTTGCAAATGAGCCTTTTTATCATGGCTTATATGGTTTCTATTCAAATTTATGAGATTCAAGTTGAGATCACAGTTGAGTAAGGAGTTTCAATGGCTCATTACATCAACGTTGGACTCCAGATCATGGACTTGATGTGTTTGATTTGAAAAAACTTGTTTCCTAGGCTCGAGACTCGGACCTCACGGTCTAAATTCTGCGTTCATGTTAAAAGCCATTGAGATTGCACATGGAAAACCATATTTTAATCATGTTAAAAGGCCCATTTGCAAGAAATTCTTAACTCTATCATTTTCATCCCTTCAAATGGTGAATATTCTGTAATTATTGTTATTAAATTCAAAAAACAGATATAAACCTTCCATTGTTAGTATTGTAAACTTCATTATTAAATAGTTTTCATGTGATGTTTTTACACTTTCAATTGACTTATGCCTATTATATTGTATTGTTTACACTTATATTTGAAGCATAAGTTAGATATAAAAGGGGTGTTTAACACTTTATTTTTTGCTGATGGACTTCATAGGTTTCAATTATTTATAGCATTACAATCAAAAGAATGAAAAAGTTCAGTGAAATAATACAAAAAATTCCAACATTTTTGCCCAGACACTATTTTATGAGTTATGAATTCTAGTCAAACAAAAGTTCTCGATTTATACCGTTTCCTATCGTAACCGAATCCGTGCTCATAAACAATACATTGAATTGATTCCCAAATTCATCATAACAAATGAACAAAATTTGTTGCTCACCTGCTCTCAATGGTATTGCATTTTTTCTTTCAGATGTGTTTTTGATAATTATTTTTCAAAAGAATTCTATAGAATAGAAATTAATCTTTGGATATAAATCAAGTTTCCAAAAGTTTACCATATCATTGAACAGGAACAGGAATATCAGGACCAGTTTCAGCAAATTTAAGGAAATAAAAGAGTCAAAAGTACTTCTATTATTTGTACTTTTATATAGGAATATTTTTAATTTCATGAACTGGGAAACGATTTCCCAGTGGGATAAAAGTTCGTCCGATTGTACGGATCATTTACAATGAATTATTTACTAAAGTTTGTTTAACATTTTGTTTACAATAAGTGAGAACAAATAGATAAGAAATTTTGTGAAAAAGTATACTTTTATTGATACTATTCTGCTGAAGAGACACGACATAATTGTTTTAGTGGGTCTCACACTGTCTTCTATTTTTATTATAATGTAATTCAGAGCACTCTTTTCTATTCTATTTCTATTCTGTTTCTATAATTTCAATTCAAAGAGCAATGCTTTGGATATAATATGTCTTACTTTTACAGTAATTTTTGTTGAGCTTTTTATATGATATAAAACAAGGAGAAAATTATAAGAATAAAAGCTTCTCTAAATCTTCCGTGACTTCACTATTCATAGTATTATGAAGTTTCACCTTATTCTCTAAGTTTACTTTCATGAGATACACAAACGTATTGATCAAATTGTAATATTTTTGGATTCATTTAAGAGAAATGATTCGTTATTAGAAGTCATGCTCAAAGCGTTGCACTCATTAAGAGTCACTTTAAGTGTATAATTATGTAACTTCAAGCTGTTTCTAAAAGATCCTAGAGTTTGGTTTTGTCAATGTTATTATCGATTTTATTTAAATTCAACTCAGCTAACAATAGACTCTCAAATATATTGTAAATTTATATTTTTCAAGAAAAGGTTCTTTTGCATGTCTATTTCACTTGTATTATTTGTCTTAATCAACTCAAATTATATGTAAATTTTTCTCTCAAATTGAATACTTGTGTATTGAAAATACATTTAGCACTAGCCGAGAATGGATTAAAGCTTGAATAACAATTATACAAACAATATAATTAACTTTATTAAAATCAAAACATATTTTCAAATTTCTATTTAAAAAACATTATATGAATGACTCGATTGCAAAACATTGTTCAAAGTTTGCTTAAAATTACATTGATTATTAAAATCATTACTTTCTATTTAAATTTCTATCCGTTTTTACATTAAAACTTATCCTGAATCTAATTATATGGATAGAGTATGAGTTAAAATATAGATTTAAAATCAAATCCAAAAAAGAGGTTATGTCAAGTTAGGGTCAAATGCAATCAAAGTCATTCATATGTGACTGATCTGACATCAATTCTGCTAATTGTTTCCTTAAAAACTTTTATCTATTTCAGATGTTAATTATAAGTTTTGCCCCGTATTTGTATGCCATGAGTCAAATTGGAAACATTAACGCTTTGCAATAGAGAAGAGAAATTTCAGAATTTGTCCTTCCATTCCATTCCCATCCAAATCATAAAATTAACTCCAATCCATTCCAATGAGACCTTAATATCAGTCAGAAAGAAATTTTAATTCTATTGGGAGAACACTAGAAGAGGGTCTAAACTTCTGAAAAAATGTTGAAAATTTTGCCCAAATCAAAAACCAACTCCATTCCAACTCACATAAAGATGGGAATGTGATTCAGATTCTCTTCTCTACTTTGCAAATAGTGTTATGGACCAGAAGAAGAGCAGATCTTATTAGCTAAGCGTTAATGTTTCCAATTTGACTCATGGCCTACAGATATGGTGTAACAGTGTTTCGGAATTGAGGCTAATTTTGTGCATAATTTGCGGAACAATAGCCTTTTTTATTACATTGCCTTTTAATAACAATCCGGCCGCTATGCAGTACATACAAAAAATAAATTCCATGCTCTATCTCATATAGTCTAATCGACATTTACTATAGTAGTTGAAGCATGGAATTTATTTCTTCTCTGTACATTTTCAGTAGGAATACAGAGAGTTCAAAGAGATCACAATCTGTGAATCTTTTATAAATATTTATATAATTCAAATTTTATTCTATCAACTCTTCCACCACAAATGATTTATTCCTAAGCAAACAAAAGAGTCAAAACGCAATTCAAATACAAAAACAAATATTCAAAGTATTTCCAACAAAATCTTATATCAGTACAAAATGGGTAAGAAATCCATTTTTTCAAGTATAAAATTAAAAAGCTATAAAAGGCTAATAAAATCAATTATGAGTTTAGCACTTTCTGTTTTAATATGTTTTTCAAATTAAACTGTAAGCTCTAGTAGTAGTTCACTAAACAAAGTTTATTTTTCGATTTCTTTTTAGAAGAAGTTCACCTTAAACTTACTTATTTTCAAGTTTTTCATAAAACTCTGATCTGTTTCTGATCAAAAAGTTAGTAAATCAAAGTGCAAAAGAGTTTGAACTTTCATTAACTATTGATAACAAAGATAAGAGGTTTTCTTCTATAAAATGACAGATAAGTCTAAAACTTAATTAAATTTTCATGTAATTCAATCATGTTTAACATGAGATCTTAACACCATTTCAAACAGATATTTATTATCAATAGTTGATGAAAGTTCGAACTCATGCACTTTGATTTTACTTACTTTTTGATCAGTATTTATGAAAAACTTTAAAAATAAATAAGTTTAAGGTTAACTTCTTCTAAAAAATGATTCATATATGGGTTTTCATTGATTTTGATTTCAAATAACAAATAAGCTTGAGATCAATCAAACTGTTTATTGAGTGAAAGAAGAATTTGGATCAATAAATGACCCAACAATTTATTGTTAATATAAGTCATATTAAAACATGAAAATTTAATTGAACCTCATTTTCAATCCAAGAAAAGCTAATTTAAAAAAGATTTTTTTCTCAAGTCAATTATTGTGCAGAATTTGTGCAGAATTTGTGCATAACTTGAGAAAGAAGGAAATGATTTATAATAAGATTTACTGAAAACACAACTTGAACCGAATTCATACGGTAAGAAAATTTTACTAAAGTTTTTCAAACGCGTAACGAATACAATCAAACAAACGAATATTTGAAAAAACCATTTCAAGCTTTGTGAAAAACTTATTTACATCCCTATAAAACTTCAGTGATTGAAATTCTGAAATAGCATTAGAGAAAAATACAATTTCTTAAATAAATTGCATTTATTTACTTCTCCATCACTTATTACACGATAAAGAAGTCGTTTCAAAAGACTTGAATCTATTATAAAATTTTTGCAAACATTTAAAGTCAACAATAAGTCTATTAAGTTATTCTAATTGATAGATAATCGAATTTTCTTATATAAAAGATAAACAAAATAAAATTGATAGATCGGAGTGAACTATAATATCGATAAGTTCGACTTGAACTACATCTGTAACTGAGTTATACGTAATATTGTTGAGAATTAAATGACTTGAAGTATTTAAGTTGAAAGATGTGATATAAGAGCTGTTCGGTATTGAGGCTATAATTAGCAAATTGTTGTCATCAAAGCAAACAGTTCGTTAGCGTTGATTTTGCAGTTCATACAAATAAAACACGAAACATAGATATAAATGAGGGTTTGCGAAGATAACAATATTAAGAAAATGTTGTTATTGCTTATTGGTTTGACTCAACTAAACTTAATCGAACTCCTGTTTGCTTCCATACAACAAAAGTATAATTTCTCCGTCGCTTCACATTCTTATAATCAGTTCTATAACTTTTCTCTTAATAATTATTACACCATTTTGTCGACAGACTTAATCATTTGCTATCTTACAAGACTCATATTTTCTTATTTCCCAATTGTATCATTTATTTTATTTATAAATGCATTTTCTAGTCATTTCTAAATCTCTCATTAAAAATCACAACTTCTAATCTCATGAATTATCGCATGAATTATATTTTTGCACTTTTTCTTGAAGTTAATTAATTTGATTTTTTGCTCTGCACACACTTCTAATTAGTTATGCAGATATCACAGGGAATCAAGTGATTAACACAGATGAAACATGAGGTGAAACATGAAAATTTAAAAGTTGAGTTATCTTTGAGTAAAAATGAGTGTTAGTATTGTGTACATTATTGTAGTGGTTGACAAACTCTTATTTTCGAAATGATTGACACAACTATTTGGAACTTATTGTAAATTGCAGTTATAAATTCGTCTTATTATTATTTCTATTAATTTTAATACTCAATTAGTGAATAATTAACAGGAGTGCCTATTCGTTAATTGAATTCTCATTAACACTCATTCTGTTACGTTTATCTGTCCATAAGTTTTGCATAAAAGCCCGTTATAGAGCTTTAATCCACTTTTTCGAGCGGATTGACTTAAAGCTTCATTTCAAGCTACAATTGCTTTTGAAAGAGGCTTTAAATAGAACTTGGCTTGAAAATGGAGCTTAAGAACATCGGCAAACGGGCTCTTACACTGAGAATTTTTGTTTTAATACTTTAAATCTAATCTGACTCGCATTCATCTTATTATTGAAAAGAATTAAAATACTATCACTGCTTGGTACTAGTATTTAGGTTTTTAATATAATACTAAAATTTGGGTTTAAACCAAAGGGTTTATCTGAATGTAGTTCATCAATAAATATAATGTACTGTTCCTGAACTTTATAAAATTCAGAGTTTGAAAAGCATGCTTTCATTAACTTTTTCATAACAAACAAATCATTCATATTTATGCCTGAAATAGTTATGAGTAATTTAAGAAACTTTTAAAGCTAATGATTGAGAAAATCAATCTTTTATTATCAGTTATTTCTAAGTACAGTTGACTTCTGCAAAAACGTGTAATGCACTGAAGTATATATCTTTCAGTTCGCTTTTATCAAATTCAGGAACAGTACTATTCAGGAAATAATTGTGTTGTACTTAAACACCGGACTGTTCTTTTGATTTGGATTCTTATTAAAATGAAATGTGTCTTCAATATACCGGAATCTGGAGAATGATCTCTCTTTCTGATGAATGAAATACTTATTTCCACTTTTATAGAACAAGAGATTAATATTAAAATGCTTGGAGAAAAGCTTTTATAGGAGAATTGGCAATTATTTGGATCCCAAATGTCTCATTGTCTCCTCTAAACAATTATTATTATTATAACAGAATCTCATCACTTGAGGCGATAGTAATACAATTAGGTTTCAACTGCAAAGTGCAAGTGTGCAGAGCATTACATTTAAAGACCTCATTTTCAAGTTTAAGCTCAGGAATATCTTCATATCATTTGTTTGAATGTATCGGAAATTTCATTTAAATTTACTTTAAATTGAAAATTATGAACCCTTGAGTTATTTTAATAGAAAAATATTATTTTAATGCGTAATTTTGACTATCAATTGTTGAAATGCTGTCTCATTTCGTCTTCTTATATAACAAAAATGATATTATAGTATGATTTCTCTGAAGCTTTATTTTATTCTCAGGAAAGATTATTACTTTCACTTTTGCCTCGTTTTGTTGCGATGGAAATCATATCAGACATCGCTAAAGAAGAAGATCACAGCCGTATACTATCAGCACAATTTCATAAAATATATATTCATTGCTACAAAGATGTCAGGTTACAACTTTCTCCTTCTTTTACTAAGATTTAATGATTTTAATTGAATTTAAATTACAATTACAGTATACTATTTGCTGATATACAAGGATTCACAGCATTAGCTTCTCGCTGTTCAGCTCACGAACTGGTGAAAGTGCTGAACGATTTATATGCAAGATTTGACAAAGTGGCGCAGGTATCATAAAAACATCTTCAATTACATAACTTTATTCATTTATAGGTTTCTTAAATGTTTGAGCTTCTAATCAGCAAATAAGTCAGATTATTATGCTATCAATGCTATCAATAGCAATCATTTAAATAATTGCGACATTTAATTGTTTTGAAAAATTCAGTATACATTATGTTTATGAATCTCTTTCGAAATGAAGACATATGGAAAATATTCACCATATTATATTGCAGATGACTTTATCAATTCAAGACTTGAAACATTGCAATTTACATAACCATCAGTATCAGTGAGGAATTAGGGGTTTTAAATGCGCTCAAGTTTGGTCTGATCCAAATGCATACCAAATATTGAAAACAAAACTTTCTCGAATTGATGCAAATCGATTATTCTCAACAAAAGAGATTATATAACTATAACTATAAATAGAATGTCATAACGCAAATAACAGATAATATGAATATTATTCAAATCCCAGTCACATGTCGTTTTCAGCATATATCAAATTAAGGCATTTATACACAACTATTATATAATATCAAAATATTATTAAAAGATTTCATTTCATTGCATTCATAATTAATTGAATAAAATCATTGACATTAAATTCAATGAAATGCTAGTATTTTTGATACATAAAAGTCTAAATAATATTGAATAAGGTTTACATAAGAGAAGATAACATTATAAAAAGCAGAGCGAAGATATTCTTTATTTTTGAACTGATTGAGAGTACTCTCTATTCACAAACACTTGAAATCTAAACTGAATTTGATCTCTTCCTACTTCACAACTATAAAAGCTGTCAATTCGATATGAATACACACTTCATGATTAAATAAAACATAACATAAACCTAAATATATTCCCACTTAAAAGAAAGCGTCTATTATTATGAAAAGAATTTTAGAATGAAACACATCTCTGACTTTTTATTATAGGATAATAACTGCCATAGAATTAAATTATTGGGTGACTGTTATTACTGTGTTTGTGGTTTACCAGAAGCTCGTCCAGACCATGCACAATGTTGTGTCGAAATGGGTCTTCATATGATACAAGCTATCAAGTAATCATCATTATCACTGTTCTATATCGAAGATAAACACATTTATAGCGATAATATCATTACTAGACTTCTAAAATATCTATGTCTGTACTCTTAGGCGCGTTCGACAGAAAACAGGTGTTGATCTTAACATGAGGTATGAATTTTACTATTAATCTCAATAAAGTATTAAATATTAATCTTTCAACACAATGACCCCATAATTTGTATACTTCAATAATTGAATTATCATTTTCATACAGAATCATTTATCTTGTCCGTTGCACTCTATTTTCTATTATGTATATAACGATTTTCCCCAAATATTACATTTTCATCAGAATAAATGAGTTATTATTCCCCTAAAGAATGAGTAATAAAAGTTATGAGAGTTGGCCAAAAGTTTCCACTAAATAAATTACATTTCGTAACTTATAAGTTCCAACTAATTTATTTCACTTAACCTATAGTCAATGCTTTCGAAATAGGATCAAAGTCTTCAGTAGACTTTTGAAAGACTCATATTTTATTTTTTATTAGACGAAAGAAATCATTTCAATGTTTTTAAGCCGAAGGTTCCAATTCTTCTCTGAGAGTCAAGATATTATTAAAGTTTTTGAAAAATTTATGACTTTGTTCTATCATGACTTATGACTTATGGTAACTAAGCTTCCAAAGGTTGAAATTCCAATTTTATAGCTCATGATTCAAGGCAACTATTGAGAGAAACCTAAAGGCAGGTTTGGAAACTCTCAGCTCATGATTTCAACCAATAATAGTTAGAATCGAGTAGTTTAATAATGTTAAAATTGAATTTTCATGTATAAATCTCAATATAAGTGTTTAAATCTCAAGTTTTATGATTAATATTTGAAGCAATGAAAAAACCAAAATATAAGAGAATGAAATCAAACTTTTCTTTTCACTAATTAATGATAATTTGATAAATTTTGAAACTCATAGATGTTACTCATGTTACTAATGATTTGTCAAATATGAGAAAATAAAACAGATAAAGAAGACATTTTTTCCATGAATTGATTGATTTTGCATTTAGAATTGGAATCCATTCTGGAGCTGTTTTATGTGGTGTGATTGGACTCAGAAAATGGCAATTCGACGTCTGGTCTAATGATGTGACTCTGGCTAATCATATGGAATCAGGTGGACTTCCAGGGTATGAGATATATAATGTGTTACTTGTAGGCATTGCTTAATTAATGTTGTTTTGAAAGACGTGTGCATATATCCAAAGCGACAGTGAATTATCTGAATGGTGCTTATGAGACAGAGCCAGGAAATGGTGAAGCAAGAGATGCATACTTAAGACAACATGGAGTGGAAACATATCTCATCAAAAGAACTGAACCGACAAAACTCAAAAAGGTATCCATTTTTCTTCTACTTTATTTTCAACTCCATGTCTTAATTGTTTTCTCATACGTTTATATAATTAACAATTCATATATCAATAACAACTTATCATCAAAATTTCATGAAGAAGTTAAGGCAAAATTGAACCTATATTTCAATGTTGAAAATTAAATTAAAAGGGGCGAAAAGTTTCTCTTCAATATTAACATATTTCAGGGCTAAAAAATTTAAAGTCTGAAAAAGTCAAATAAGTATCGATATCTTGCATTTCTTCTCTTGTGGAATCAAATTTAAAAGTCTTCACATAAAATGATTATAACTCTCAGAATTGAAAACCATTTCGATCTTAATTTAAAATATGGAAGTTTGAAGGACTTGAATGCTGTTTGATTTGGTGAGCGCTCATTGAAATTCAAAGCAATTTCTAAGTTTAATCATTTTCTTAAAGCTATCCTAAACTGGAGTGGGTATTAATAAATTCATTTTAAGAGCTTTTCCACTCATTTGAAGGCAACTTGAG
>JAQFZT010000815.1:0-20096 GCA_034696325.1 Camisiidae sp.
TTATGATCTCTATTAATATGTAATTCTAATGTTTTGTCTGTATTGAATGCTTGATCACATTGAGGCCAATCACACTTAAAGTCCTTTTGATGTAAATGATTTCTCTTTTGATGATTAATTAACTGTATTTTTGTGGTGAACTTCTTCTCACATGCGGGCCATTCACACACGAAAGGCATGTCTCCCGTGTGTTTCATTCGATGATATTTCAAACATTCAATAGAAGTGGACTTATATTGACATCCAGTCCAATCGCATTCAAACTTTATTCCCAAATGAACTCCGTTTTTATGTAATTTCAAAGCTTTATTAGTTGTGAATCTTTTGACACATTTATCGCATTTGAATTTTTGTTCATTTTTCTTGGTTTTCAAATGAACATTCCGTTTATGAACTCTGACATGATATTTGTTCAAAGTTTCGAATTGACATCCACTCCAATCGCACTTATATTTAATGGGATTTTCTAAATGTTTATTCATGTGTTCTCTCAAAGTTTTTCGATATCTGTATCGTTTATCGCATTGATTACATCCGAAAACTCTTCGATGACTCAAAACATGTTTTCTAAAAGTGTATTTATCTTTATAGCATTTGTCGCAATCGTCGCATTTATAAACTATATTTTTGTCATATTTCTTATGACTACACATATGTCTATTCAGATTTGCAATGAATTTGAACTTTGAATTGCACTTTTTGCAAATATAATTGAAGTGAAGATTATAGTTATGTTTATACAAAGCTATTCTGTTTTCAAAACATTCTTTACAATCATAGCATTTATATTTAATCGACTTATCATTAATTGAAATTTCTTTTTGTTTATCTAACTCTCGAATAGTTTTACACTTTTCTATAAATTCATTGAATTCTTCATCTCTAACGTTATGTGCTTTAAACATATGTTGACGAAAATCTAATTCATTTCTGACCCCATCATCACATTTATCGCATTTATATCGATAAACAGTTTCATTATTATTATACTTATTGTCTTTCAATTCAATATTATTATTATTGGCATTAGTTTGAGATTTGGGCGAAACTGTTTTGCCTTCATTTCCTTCACTATTTTGAATACATCTTTCGTTTAAATGAATTTTCTTCTCAGTTAATAAAGTATTGCCTAAAATTGAGTCAACTTTTAATAGCAAACAATTCATATGATATCTAAAAATACTTTACCGAAAATGAACTCATCGTTTGTCTCATTATTATCTTCTGTAACTTCAGTTTTAATTCTTACGACTTCTTTAGAGTTTATTTTTTGTTCATTTTCTATCTGTTTGTTATTATTATTGATTACAATAAGTGTTCGTTTAATAGTCTGAGATTTTGTTTCAACTTTTTTGTTGTTTTCATTACTATTGACTTCAGTTTTGACTTCATTTTCTTTATTGAAAACAGATTTATATTCATTTTCCAAATCATTTAATTTAAATTTATTCACAATATTTTCATCACATTTACAAATATTTGAGAAATCTTTTAAACAATTTCTATAACTATTCAATAGATGAATGCATTTATCAAATAATTTTTGAGATGCAGTTATTTTATTATAATTTTCTTCATTTAAAATGAAAATCTTTTTATTATTAGTGAAAACCCCAACACTTTCTGACATATTTTTATGATTAATAGCATTAGAGAAATGATTTAATGAAAGTTATTGATAATTGAACACTAAATACAATAATAATTAAATGCTAAATAAGTTTTACTTCACTTAACTCTTAATCAAAACAACATAAAGGGATTGTTTTCTAATTAAAATCATAATAATATTAAACCAAACTTTAATTGAATAAATTGATGAGATTTTATAATAAAATTGATATATAATTGATTTTAAACCGAATCAAATGAAATTTTAAACGAAAATAATATGAAACTATAATAGAAATCGCGAGCGCTTAATGTTTTTCAAGTTTAAATGCAACGAAACTTTATTTCTTAAAAATTTAAGTTTTTAATGTTTTGTAAAAAATTTTCGGTACTCGAGAACCTCATTCGAAAATATTTCTCGAAAATACCGAATATTTCGAATTACTATTTAAAAACATTTAAAAATAACAGAAAGTCTATTTCATTAATTAATAGTTTGAAAGTTTAAACTTATTTTTACATTCAATTAATATTTGACTTTTTCTAAAACCAAATTTATTTATTTTTTCTGGAAATTTATTGAATAAGAAAACAAATATTATTATAATTATTGAGAACTTATAATATTTTCGTAACAATTATATAACATAAAAATAGAGAACTGTCTGTACATTAAGTTATTAACCAATTTTGAACTTATATCTTATGCCTTCATCTAAATGTTGAATTGAGTGAATTTTCAATTGTGAACGTGTTTTGAATTGTTTATTACATTTTTCACAACTAAACTTACGATTGACATGAGTTAAGGCATGTTCTCTTAACTCAAATATAGTTTTAAAGTTTTTCTTACAAACATCGCATTTATTTTCTTCAAAACAATTAATATTATTGTTTGAAAGTCTTTCTGTTTGTCTATTCGACTTTCGGATTGTTTCACATTTAATGATGAAATCATTGAATTCATTACCACTGACTTTATGTATTTTATACATATGTTGACGAAAATCTATGGTTTTTCTGAAGCAATCATCGCATTGATCGCATTTATACAGATATTCTATTTTATGACTTTCAGACTCAAGTGATTTAATCTCAATCACATTTTCGTTAAGTAGAGTTCGTTGTATTGGCTCTACTTTTTTATTCTTTTCATAAGTTTCCGCTTCGTTTTCAATAACTTTTTCTGAACTTTTTTCGTTTAAACGAATTTTCTTTGCAGTCAATAAAGCATTACCTAAAAAATTGAGTCAATTTTTAATATCAATCTATTTGTAAAATATGTATCAAATAAATCGTTACCGAAAATGAACTCATCGTTTATCTCATTATTTATATCTTCTGTGACTTCACTTCCATTTCTTAAAACTTCTTTAGATTTAATTTTTTCTTCATTTTCTATCTGTTTGTTATCATTATTATTATTATTGATTACAATAAGTTTTCTTTTATTTATATTTTGAGACTTTGTCTCAACTTTTTTGATGTTTTCATTACTATTGAATTCAGTTTTGACTTCATTTTCTTTATTAAAAACAGATTTGTATTCATTTTCCAAATCATTAAATTTAAATTTAATCCCAATATTTTCATCACATTTGCAATTATTAGAGAAATCTTTTAAACAATTTCTATAATTATTCAATAAATGAATGCATTTATCAAATAATTTTTGAGATGAAATAATTTTATTATAATTTTCTTCATTTAAAATAAAAACTTTCTCGTTATTAACCAAACCCTCAACTTTTTCAGACATAATTTTATTATAAGAAATGTTAGAAAGAATAATTGACTCAAAATTTTTAATAATTAAACTTAAAATATAATTAATCTCTTAAATGAGTTTTGTATTGATTTCACAATTAATAAACAAAACACATAAAGGGGTCGTTTGCTCATAAAAACCATCTGAAAAGTTTTATATAGGCTTTGAATGAATTTATTAATATTTAAGATCTATTTAATCATGTATTTAATCAAAATTATTCAAAACTCAATTGAAACCATCATTTATGTAATCAGTCGAAAAAAGTGCAAATCATTTTTAGCCAAAAACTATTGATTTATTTATATTTGTTATGAGAAAATAACAAATTTAGCGAAATATTGAAATATCATTTTCATTGATCACAATTACAAATATTTACTCTTTTAAATGTATTGAGTAATGCTTTTTTAATTCACTTTTAGCCCTAAATCTCTTTTCACATTCATGCCATTCACAGACAAATGGTTTTTCTCCCGTATGAGACCTTGAATGAAGGGTTAAATTCTGTTTGAACTTAAAAGTTGCCTCACATTCAGGCCATAAGCACTTGAAGGGTCTCTCATCGGAATGCATACACTTATGATGTTCTTGTAGTTCAAAATTAGTCACAAAACTAGACTCGCATTCATTCCATTGACACTTAAATGGTTTCTCTTTTGTGTGTTTACGTCTTATATGAATTTTAAGAGTTTCTGATTGTTTTGTCTTATAATCGCATTTTTCGCACTTGTATTGAAGACCAGTCTCGCTATGAGTAGACCTGATATGAGATCTCAACTGTTGAAAACCAGCATAACTTCTGTCACATTTAGAGCACTTAAACGGTCGTTCATTCAAATGAACTTTATTTACATGAGTTTCTAAATCACGTGAATATCTAAATGATTGTTCACATTGAGACCAAATGCAATTGAACTTCTTTTCATTATTATGAACTTCTTTCTTGTGACGAATTAACTTGTATTCTAATGAAAAACTATAAAAAAAGTTCAGTTTTTCGGTAAATGAAAGTCATTCTAAATATAAGTAATTGAAATTTTTATAGATAAAAGTATACCTTGACTCACATCCGGGCCATTCGCAGACAAACGGTTTGTTTCCTGAATGTCTAAACCGATGATTTTTTAGCGCATAAATACTTTTTGCCTCAAACTTACACTCATTGAAATCGCATTTATATCTTATACCCAAATGTTCAGCATTTGAATGAATTGTTAATGAAGTCTTTGATTGAAAACATTTCTGGCATTCCTCGCATTTATAGGGTTTCTCTTGAATTCCTAAATGAATTCTCTTTTTATGTTGAGAGAGATGTTCATTATATTTAGTTTCAAAATTACATCCCTTCCAATCGCATGAATATATCCGACATTTATCTGAATGAATAAGTCTTTTGTGTTTATTTAACTTAATTTTTTTATTGAATGTTTTGCCGCAAACATTGCATTCATGTTTGATATCAATAAAACCCAAGTTTTTCTTACTATTAGTCAAACCATTAACTGTTTCACTACTAAAACGTGATTCACATTTATTTAAATGCAATTCTAAACTATTTCTCAATTGATTTGTTTTATTATTTTCTTCTTCATTCGACTCATCATTAACTAAAGAATAAATTAGTAAAAGCTCTTAAACTTATTATAATATAAAAAGCAAAAAATTCTCACTCAAACTGTTTTCAATTCCTTCCGATATATAATTATTATCATAACTTTCGTTAAATGAGATTTCGTTTCCAATAATAACATCATTTTCTTCTGTTTTGATAACTATCTCTTCATTAACTAATGCGTAAAATTTATTATTATTTAAATTTCTTTTATTATTATTTCGTTTTCTTTTAGGATTTTTATTATTATTATTTTTATTCGTGTTTTTCTCAATAACGTCTGTATTAAATCCAAGTTTTATTTGATTATTAAAAACAGATTTGTATTGATTTTCTAAAGGATTGACTAATACTTTATTTACAATATTTTGATCACAATTACAATTATTATTAAAAGTTTTTAAACAATTTCTATAACTCTCTAATAATTGAATACATTTTTTCGCGAATAATAACTCATTTAAAAGTCTATTATTTTCTTCTCTCAATTCATCGAATAAGTCATTAATAGGTATTTTCGATAATTTACTATTCATTTTAATTATTTATTATACAGTCAATTAAATACACGAATATATGAATAACAAATGGTTTAATTTTGATTTCACGTGTAGTTAAAATCTGAACAAAAGGTAAACAAAAAACACATGAAGGGATGGATTACTCATAAAAATCATTAGAAAACAATTAAGCATTAAATACAAGTAAATTAATGTTTTTAAATGTAAAACTTGATTACGCTTTTGATATACTTTTAAATCGCAATCCTTTTTAAATGAAATAAAAAGATAAAAATTTTGGCAGTTATAAGAGCGCAAACCTCTATTGCATTAGCAATAAAATTAGTAAAAATAAATATAAAATAAAAGTTTAAATATATTGAAATATTTTTTATTGATCAGAATTGAAAATATTTACGATTTTACACATTTATGTATTGAGTAATGCTTTTTTAATTCACTTTTAGCCTTAAATCTCTTTTCACATTGAGGCCATTCACAGGCAAATGGTTTTTCTCCCGTATGAGATCTCGAATGAAGAGTTAAATTCTGTTTGAACTTAAAAGTTGCCTCACATTCAGGCCATAAACACTTGAAGGGTCTGTCATTGCAATGCATACACTTATGATGTTCTTGTAGTTCAAAATTAGTCACAAAACTAGACTCACATCCAATCCATTGACACTCAAATGGTTTCTCTTTCGTGTGTTTACGCATTATATGAAGTTTGAGTTGTTTTGATCTTTTAGTCTTATAACCACATTCTTCGCACTTGTATTCGATGGCATTTTCGCTGTGATATAACTTAATATGAGATCTCAAAGCGTTCAAACCGGCAAAAATTTTCTCGCAATGTTTGCAATTAAAGGGTCGGCAATTCAAATGAACTTTATTGACATGATTTTCTAAAGTTTCTTTACCATTGAATGCCTCTCCACATTGAGGCCAAACACAATTATAATCCTTTAGGTTATTATGAACTATATTCTGATGTTTCCTCAACTCATGATTTAATAAATACCTATAAAAACATTTAGAAATTCAAGAAAAATGTTTATGTTCATTGAAATTTGAGAAAATCTTTTGTAAATAAATTTTTTTCTGATAATAAATAATTAAAATGTTTAGAGATTAAGGTATACCTGGAGTCACATCCGGGCCATTCGCAGACATACGGTTTGTTTCCTTTATGTCTCAACCGATGATTTTTCAGTGTATAAATACTTTTTGCCTCGAATTTACACTCATTTACACCGCATTTATATCTTATACCAAAATGTTCAACATTTGTATGAAAAGTCAATAATGTTTTTGATTGAAAACATTTCTGGCATTCATTACATTTATAGGTTTTGTCTTCAATACCTAAATGAAGTCTCTTTTGATGTTTTACAAGATTTTCTCGATATTTAGTCTCAAAATTACATCCTTTCCAATCGCATGAATGCATCCGAAACTTATCCGAATGCATAAGCCTTTTATGTTTATTTAACTTAATTTTTGTGTTGAATTTTTTGCCGCAAACATTGCATTCATGTTTGACATCAATAAAATCCAAGTTTTTCTTACTATTAGTCAAACCATTAACTGTTTGACTACTAAAACGTGACTCACATTTATTTAAATGCAATTCTAGTTTATCTCTCAATTTCTTTGAGTTTTTGTTTTCCTCTTCATTCAACTCAACTTTAACTGAAAAAAAAATTAATAAAAACTCTTAAACTCAGTATAACATAAATAGCAAACAAATTCTCACTTAAATTGTCTTCAATTCCTCTCTTATTATTATTACGTTTTCTTTTAGTATTTTTATTACTATTATTAATAATGTTTTTATCCGTATTTTTCTCAATAACTTCTGTTTCAAATCCATGTTTTATTTGATTATTAAAAACAGATTTATATTCATTTTCTAAAGGATTGACTAATACTTTATTTGCAATATTTTGATCACAATTACAATTATTATTAAAAGTTTTTAAACAATTTCTATAACTCTCTAATAATTGAATACATTTTTTCGCGAATAATAACTCATTTAAAAGTCTATTATTTTCTTCTCTCAATTCATCGAATAAGTTATTAATACATATTTTCGATAATTTACTATTCATTTTAATGACTAAATATTTATTTAATTAAGTACACGAATAATTTAATGTTAAATGAGATTTGTTTTATTTGACGTGTAATTAAAATATGATCAAAACGTGAAGAAATTGTAAATGAAGGGATGGATTACTCATTAAAAACTGATAGAATATAAAAATTTCAATACAATTTATTGTAGAGAAAAAGTAGGATTGAAGAGTAGTTCTCATCATTTGGGAATAGAATAATTATAAATGAAATACGGTTTACATTCAAATAAAAGTGTGCAAACAATTTTGATTTTAAAAAATGAAACTCGAGTGTTAAAGTTGCTAATAAACTGTAATCATTAATTAACCTGTACTGCACTTCAAGTTAAAGTTAAACTTAATATTACAGTTAAGGGAATCATAAATGTTTTATAGTTACAGAAAACAACTGATGGAGCGTCTGTTGACAGGCTTGAGGGGTTGTTTTCTTTTACATTTACATAAATAGATAGTACGTTCTTTAATTACACGTTCGTTTGTTTATTGTATTGAAATAGATATATAAATTGTCTATTAGATGCACGCTTTCCGGAACTATTACTCCAATTGCTATCCAACGCTTATGATTTACTCAATGTATAGAATACTGTACATTTTGAATTGGATGCGATATATGGAGTGCTAAAGTATTTCTGAAGAGATATTTGGTCACCCACGGGCGGGAGATTCGGGGGCTAGGGGGTCAAGAAGGGCATCAATCGATTCAACTCGACAAGCAATGAAAGTAGCCAAAAGCGCTATATTCTAGACCCCGGATCATTGTACAAACCCCCCAAAACCAACCCCCAAAAAATACAAACCCCATGACTAAAAATGCTCGATAGCCATTTTATTAAGCTTAACAAGCAGAGTCGAATGACACCTTTCATAATTTTCTAGCTCTGAAAAAACCTAATCTAAGTGCACAAAAAAAACAAAAATTCACCCAAAGGTAAAATCCTCGATAGCCATTTGGATGAGCTTTTCTAGACGAGTCGAATGGCTATTTTCTTTTTAATCGGGTGAAAAATACCTCTTCGAGCATGGCTTAGAAGAAATTAACAAAAACTACGTTTTGTGGTCATACACAGGTTAAAACATATGCAGGGAATAAATTTTGGCGTTTAATTAAATTATAAGAATAGTCAATACAGATTAGCTGCAATTCCATAGAATGATTATCTGAATCAGTAATTCATTTGAGGAATATTAACGTGTCAATCAAGCTATTATTTCACAATAAATAATGAGAGAAACTAGATATCAGTTCTGATAAGATTTAATTTTAATAATTATTCTTTAACATTGACTAAAAGGATAATTACATGCCTGAGTTTGATGGAAGTAAAAGTTGTCTTTATCAGTATTTGACTCCATTATCATAAATAGATTAATACACAAATCCTATTCAATGAACTGCTCTTTAGGATAATAATTCTATATTCTTGGAATTCAACATATTTTTGTGAATTATTTTGAAAATTATTTCAGGCATTAAATATTTTTATATTAATGTTGGAACTGAATTAATAGAGTGAACACTTTCTGGTCTTTAGTATGTCTTCAGATTGGACGGCACACATGAGGTCAGAAATATTAATTTAGTTGTTTATGCAGATCCTAATGGATACTCAGCTATGGCTAAAGCAGTGGGATATCCGGCAGAAATTGTAGCCGATATGGTATTGAACGCAAAAATTAAGACTTAAGGTCACAAATATATCATTCAATGTTTAAGAGGGAATCATATTTGTTGAAACATCAAATAAATTATAAGTTTAGAGTCAATCAATCATTTTTAAAAATAAAATGTCTAAATATGAATTATGAGGTCAGAAATATTAATTTAGTTATTTATGGAGATCCTTATGGATACTCAACTATGTCCAAAACAGTGGGATATCCGGCAAAAATCGCAGCCAATATGATATTGAATACAGAAATTAAGACTTAAGGTATAATCGCGCCCATCACTACTCATTACTTAAGAGATTACATGATGAGACACTTCTGTTGAAACATCAAATAAATTAAAACTTTGATTTAGAGTCAAAGAATTTCAACTTATTCTTGATTGAATTGAAATTTATGCTATTTTATATCTTTTATTTATATTGATTTCATGTATTTAAGTTGAGGTCAGTTAATATTTTAGGAATTAGTTATTGAGAGGATTGATAACAAGGTGCGGACGAAGTGTGAACGGACGAAACGTGGTGTAGCCCTTTAAATGATGAGATTTGGTAAAAACCCAAATGTAAAAGTTTAGTGCAAGAGTTCGATTAGTTCATCAAAATCTTAGCAAATTTAATGATACTAATAGTGAAAAGATTTTTTTTCTATCACTCACTTTTGTTCAACATTTTTATCTTCTGATCAAATTATTATTTTTGAGTTACTTAATGTGTAATCTTTTCCAAAATTAAAATCATTTTCAGTGAAATTTCATTAGTTTTATGAAGTTCTTGTTGGCTGAGGTTATTCCTCATCAAAGCTCCACTTTTACTTAATGTAATCATTTGTTGTGAAAAATTTGAATATAAATAATTTTGAATTGAATTAATTTTTTTCTAGTCATAGAAAATAGGTTTTTATTTAATCATTTTTTGATAAACAGAAAATATGAGGCAATTCGACAATTGGACCCCAAGTCTTCCCATAACTTTTTTTAATAATTAATTAATTCGTTAAGATTTAAAAAGTTATTAAAACTTTATTACATTCAGAGCTGATTTTTAAAGTGTTGACTGAAATGAATTCAATTAAAACAAAAAATATATCAAATATTGAAGTTTTCATAGTTTCAAATACTGTACTTAAAGAATTACCAGCTATTTGAGTATTACTGTAATTCTTTAGAGTTATGCTACACTTCTATCAGAAATTGTGAAATGTGAACAAATTTCTTAAAAGCATTATCATTGAAACCCTTTATATTATCTTTTGCTTGACTGTAGAGGACGTTTCTAAAAGTATTTCGTGGTTCTGTACTTCTAATCCTCTTTTGACTTAACAAAGTTTGAACTACAAATTGTGGTTTTCGTTCATTTAAGCATATATTCAATATCTAAACCTATTATCAAGTAAATCAAGACATATATATTGAGTGTAAGTTTTAAAGTTAAATTCATTGAATATAATCTTTATATGAGTTCCGTATTTAGAAATTAATGTTTGTTTGGGCACAAAATGTCTGGTGAGGGCGAAAACTTATTTAACTGAAATAACATCATTTTCATATTTGAAATCAAATTTAAAACTTATTGAAGCAGAAACAACATATTGTTGAGAATATAATGTAGAGTTTTTAGTTAGAAATTAATTAAAGTTTAGGTTCGACAACATTTCAACTACAGTCCATCCCACTTATAGTGAATGGGTCGGTGCGGTCGAAACCGTTCACTATAACCGGGATTCACTATAACGGGGTTAGACTGTATTAATTTGATTGGAGTTAAACATGATAAAAGTTGTCTGCATTGTTTACACTCATTTTACACATAAGACATGCTGCTTTTACATTACATATTGATATTATACTTTTAATATAAAATTGAATTACATATTAGTTACCAATGAATTACAGAAAATTACAATGTGTTGGAATGTTATTATAACTCAATTATTGATCAAATTCATTAACTACATATTTAATCAGAGATGAAATAACATAAGGAAATTCGTTAGCAATGAAATAATAATCACTACAATATTTGCCAAGTATTTACCTGAGCCGTAGCCACTTGGCTAAGAGAGATATAGCCCACCAGATATTTCTAAATAATTGGGTTTTCAAGTATAAAATTGAGAATTAGTTTAAGTTATAGCCGCATCAGACATGCTTAGCCTCACTGGACCTAAATTGATGGCTACGCCACTGGTACTTACCATAAAATGAGTAATGTTCAAAGAGATTTGAGATATAAATGTACACAATTTCTATGTATTTATTTTTGTAATTCAAGGCTCATGAGTATAAGGATAGGGATAACATGTCACAATTCCCATATAGATAAGAACATAATAATATAAAGTTCTATCAACACTAAAGTCAGAAGGATTTAGCTCTCAAGTCAGCAGAACTGTTGAAAAGAAAGTTAATTATGTTTTTATTAACGATATTTTCTCTATTATCGTCATTACTAGCATTCGGACAATGCAGTCAAATACGTGCTGCGCCTTATTTTATGGCTCTGGACAACAACCCTCCAGATATCACAGAAGCGATCAAAGCTTCTGGTATTAAGCATTTCATTCTGTCTTTTATTGTCGCTCCAGATTCTGGCGGATGTGTCCCTACTTGGGATGGACTCTCAAATCAAAAAGTATTCAAGAATTTTTTCTTCACAAAGACTTTAAACTTTAAGCTTAACTTTAAAGATGGAAAACATATCTGAAAATTTTCATGCAATAGGTATCTGACGATACAGTAGTATTGGGTAAAATCAATGCCATCCGTGCGGCCGGCGGTGATGTTTCGATATCTTTTGGTGGTTATACTGGTATCGAATTGGGTCACGCGAAGGGATGCCCTGATGTCAATGCATTGACTGATGCCTATCAATATGTTATCGATAAGTATTCATTGACTAATATTGATCTCGATATAGAAGGCGATGATTTGGGAGATATTCCTGCAGAGCATAATAGATTCAAAGCCGTTAAGACACTCAAAGAAAGGGCAAAGGCTAAGGGCAAAGATTTGTTCGTGACCTTAACATTGCCCGCGACTACTGTCGGGTTAAGTGATTTGGCCAGAGATGAGATAAGAAGAGCAGTTACTGACGGAGCAGTTATGGATCTCTATAAAGTCATGTGAGTTTTTAGACACTAATCAATTGCTCAATAGTTTTATGAAACTTTTTCGAAATATTTTGAAACCAATTTTCTTATCTGTTGTAAAACTCTTGAGATAACGCACAACTGGTTTTCATTCCTATTGATAATAGAATTTCTGTATTTGAAGAATGATTGGATTTCTTGATAAAAACTTAAGAAGTAGTTTTCACACTTTTATTATCAAAACTTCAATAAAATAAGTTTCTCGAAGTTTTCAGAGATTACCTCTTCTTTTATTCATAATATAGTAGTTTATTTTGAAAACTTAAGAAATTTTTTTAAACTTGTTTCTCAAATGAAAATCAATTAGAAATTGAATAAAAATACTCATAATTATTGTATTTTGTAATCAAAGGGCTTTCGATTATGGCGGACCGGGACCTGACATGTCCAACAGTGTGATGTCAATCATGGAATTGGCGCACAAACAAATCAAAGAATTGAGAACAGACTTGAATGACGAACAAGTCTATGCGTCCACAGGTCTTATACTAATGAATGGACACACAGACCAACCGTCAGAAATGTTCACTTTAGACACATTCAAAAAACTAGTCGAATACGCGAACACCAAGGGTTTGGGTCGCGTCTCGTTTTGGGCCCTCAACAGAGACAGACCATGTGGTGCGGGAACCACGGGTTGGGTCAGTGGTGTCTGTAGTTCTGTCGATCAACAGCCATACGATTATTCACGAATTTTAGCCCAATTCAAACCGAATGCAGTTAAAGTGACACCAACTCCGCCTACAATAACAACAACATCCAAACCCAATACAACCCCTTCTCCGATAACATCCAATCCGAATACGAATTCAACCCCTTCTTCGACTACAAATTCAAGCCCTAAAACTACCGCTAAAGCAACAGAAGCGCCGGTCATAACAGACGTTGACTGCAAGCACGAGCCCACAAATAGGTATTTTCCGTATAAAAATGATTGTCATAAATACATTCGATGTTATGATAAGAAGCCTCATCTCGAGTCTTGTGCTGAGGGAACTATTTATGACAATAAACTTCATTTATGCAATTGGCCCTCAGCTGTCGATAGACCTGAATGTCATTAATGTTTTGAATTATAACAATTTTTTAGAAGTTTTTAAAAATTTCTCATTAAAATTATTGTAAAGATTAATATTTTTGATTAAATTACGGGTAGATTTGTTTTTCATTAACTGATTTAACATGTGCTGAATTCAGTACAACTCTCAAGTTAATAGTAAAGTAATTATTATAGGTTTCTATTATGAAGCACAAAAGCTCGGATCTGAAAGCTCGAGTCTGAAAGCTCGAGTCTGAAAGCTCGAGTCTGACGAACATTGAACAAATATGCGCTCTTAAGTGCGATCACTGCAGATATCAAACTAAAACTGGATTCTATTCACAACAATTAAACGAAACTTTTTCTTTCAAATTATGCATATTTAGTAAACTTTTGAATTAATTGAAAAATTGAAGTTAATTGAAGTCTGGAATCCGACCCAATGTTTTATTGCCTTAAAATGATTGCTTCTTTCCTTTTGTTTATAATAGAATTAACGCAAAAAGCTTTAAACCAAATTTGATATGAACGCAATTCATATGAAGTGATGGAAAATTTGGTTTCTATTCAGTCACATTTGATTTATATGTGTGAATGCAATCAATTGAATGACCGCTGCATATAATATATGATTGCGATAAATATATGAATAATAGAAGACAACTTATATATCAAGTACAAACACTTGGCCTCAAATGCCCAATAAATCCTATTTAATTATTAGAGAATAAACATCTATTAATTGAATTTAACTTATTTTTAAACAGCATTTAAATATAACAAAAATTTAATTTCTTTTCATATGATAAAACTTTTATAAATTGTATAAATGATAAATATTTTAGTATTTTTACAAATATTTAAACTGTATTAAAGATCCGTAAAGTACTTGTGTGTGGAGTGCGGCTCAAACTTTTAAATTTAACAATCAATAGATAAATTCAAGACAATCACAGACATTATACCGGCCCTCATGTCCGCGAGTGTGCTATAAAAACATAATATCATTAATGTTACAGTAAATAAACTGATAAACACAGCGAAAAATGCTCACTGAATAAAGAGCTGCCGAATGTTTGTAAACACGATCACAACCTTTGTATAGACACTTAAACTCTGTAATCTGAATGTGTATTCAAATGCTTTCTGCGATGCATTTCAATATAGACTCATATCTTTTAGTCGAGACATGTTTCATCTCTTTTTGATTGAGTTTTGTTCTCAGTTTTTGGCTCTGATTTTGAATTATTTTTGAACATAGATTTCGTTTCATTACTTTTATCATCAATTTCTGGACTCTTTTCAATGACAAGCTCTGAATGTAAGACTCGTTTCCTTTTATTAATTAAAGTATTGCCTGAAATCATAATAAACTTTTGGTCCGATGGGAGGATTCTTGGCCAGAGATTTCGGACATATTTCTTATATATTCTGAATCTATAGCTCAAGCTGAGTCCCGGAAATCAATAGCTTAGAAATTAAAAAATTCCCGAAAATCGACGGGAGTATACTTGGCCCGAGAATTTCAGAATACCGAAAATATTTTCATGATCTATAAGTTATGCCGATAATTATCGGTCATATATCATCTACCGGAAATCAATAGTTTACGAGAAAAAAAAACTCCCGAAAATCGACGGGAGGATCCTTGGCCACAAAAATCCCGAAAAATTCTGAATTAAAATTGAACATTAGCTTAAATCAAGTCAGAAGAATTTAGTTTGAAGTACCGGAAACTAAGCTTAAGCACAAAAAATTGATGAAAATTCATATCGATAATTTTGGAAAATTTGTTTTTTAAACTTAATTTTGTTTTATTTATTGATACGTTTTGATTTATTTGAATATTTTGATCAATTTCTTCATTATTTTTTGATGTATTTGATTGAGAAAAACAGACTCGAATTGATTTTCTAATCCATTAAACAATATTTTATTTTCAATATTTTGATCACATTTACAATTGATAGTTTCAAATAATTTCAAATATTTTTCCTAAAATGAAAACTGTTTGAAAAGTGTATTATTTTGTTGTTTCAAATGATTTGATTACAAATTAATCTCTGATTTTCCCAATTCTTCACACGTTCTTCAAACAATTGAATTAATGGTAACTTTTTCTGTTTGAAAACAAACACAATATCTATAAAAATGTTTATACAGTTGTCATAACAACACGTGAACCAAAACTATTTTCAATACATTTATCGACAATACATGTCAATAAATTTGTTAAAAACTTTACTTATTTTGATTGATGTTTCAAATGAATTTATAAATACATTCGAATATTTGTTCAAATGTTAGAAAACTTTATAAAGTTTTTTTTTTATAAAATCTATGAATTTATAAATACATAGATTTTATATAAAAAAAACTTTATAAAGTTTTCTATCATTTGAACAAATATTCGATTATGACTACGAGCTTCTCAGTTGTCCAGAATTGAAGCTAAAGCAGTAAATTAATACCTGAAGCTATACCACCACATTCTTGATGAGCCATAAACTGAAAGCTGTAAAATCAAGGGAAAACTGCATTAAAATGAAATGCTTGAAACTGTATTTAAAGTTTTTGCCTCAAAAAATCGTGTTTAAGTAATGTTGGTATCGATATATTTCAAAGCGTAACAGAAAGTTTTATTATTATAAACATTTAGAGAATTTGTCCTTCAAAAATTCCACTGGTTATTCCACTGCATACAGAACTTCTACTACCGCTTCCAAAGTTACCTATTACAGACTTCTTTAAAATGACTCAATACAGAGATTTAAATCATTGATATTTTAAATAATTTGTTTTACATTTTATCCGTTTATGTTTAGCTTCTTCTTATAAAACAAGAACAATTGTATAATTTCTCAATAAAACTATATCAAAAACTATATCATTTTTATTTATCATTTCTTTAATACCTATCCTATATGAACTTAATGAACGATGCTTAAATACATTATCTATCGAAATGTTTATACAGCTGTCATAACAACACGTGAACCAAAACTGTTTTCAATACATTTATCGACAATAGATGTCAATAAAAATCTTTAAAACTTTACTTATTTTGATGGATGTGTTGAAATGTGTTTAGATTTTTAATAAACTTTCTGAAATAATAATACAATTTAATAGTTTTCTATCATTTGTAAAGATATTTAAAGTATTTGATGCACAAAATGCCAGGTTTTGAAACTTCAAGATTTGTTGAATAGAGTGAATCGATTGCAAAACATCTTAATTGTAGTATTTGTTGAGGTATTTATGATAAACAGTTGAGAATCAATGCAGACACACTTTTTGTATGGATTGCATTCGAACTTGGGTCCAAACAAATAAAAAGTCCTTATCTTTATTTTGAATGTTAAAGAGAGTTCTTGATATTAAACTATTAGTTTCACAACTTTCTCATCACAAACAGATATAGCATTTATGAAAAACTTTGAAAATAAGTTAGTTTAAGGTGAACACATTCAAAATAAATTATTCAAGTCCATTATATTTTTCTCTCTTTTGAAGACTTTAACTTTTTTTTAAATTGTAGACAAAAAGCATTATTTTTAATGCAAAATTAATAACAAAAACTAATAGTAATGTATTCTCACTGAAAATCTATATAAAAACTTCAGAAGCTTCTATTTTCAACTTTTTCTGTTTATTTTGAATTAAATTATTTTTCAGGATTTCGTATTACATTTGAAGTAATTCTTATAAATTTAATTAAAGAACAAAGCTTTAAAACTTGAAAATTCAAAAACTTTTATAGGAATAATGAAATGTTATTACGAAATATGATTGCATTCGAATTGAGAAATAAAATAAAATTTCATTTAAAAAATGTAATGTCACTTGTTATACCTATACCTTGTTAAATGTAATGATATACCTGAAATGACTAAATGATGTGAAATTCTAAATGAGGGTTTTGCAACCAAACATTTCTGGCCTCAACTTTACTTCACATCGCATGATCATCGCACTAAGAGTATGATTTTGATTTTGTCTCCGCTCTGACCCTGATTTGAATGGCCTCTAAAACTTTCTCTAATAACTAAAATAAACAATAAACAAATAAACAAACAATAAATAATTATTACAACTCTAAAGTATACAAGTTTTTGCTGAGCAACACACCAGACACGATAAATTGTGAATTTTCTAAGTTTTCTAGAAATAAACTTTTCACGAAAAATATGTTTAGCATTTATCAGTTTAAATCTTTAAGATTATTTAAACTTTGAGAACTCGAGAATAATAATAAAGTTTCTTTTCTGAATTACTTTTGCAAAATAAACAAAACATTTTATTCTTTGTTAAATTTATCGAATTAGAAAAAGTCAAAACAAATATTAAAATAAATGTTTGACAAAAATAGAATTCTCCATAATATTGTGATTATATTTGAATTCACAAGTTATAAAACTTATTATTTTTGATAGCAATAGAAATCTCAATTGTTTTGAAATTAAGAAACATAACTTGTGTTCTTATACCACATTAGGTATTAAAAGACACAAAAATTATTATATTGAATGCATGAAAAGTTTTTATACAAGTTATTGTATTAATTAAAATCGCATTTGCTTTTAGACAATTAAAGAAAAGTAAATTTCAATGTTTGTGAACATAGAGTTTGTGAGATCTCATATTTTGAGACCACATTCAAGGAGTGTTCAACGTGTGTTCTTATACCACGAGTTAAAAACTAACAAATTTTAAGTGTAATTTTCATCAAAAATTTATCAATAGAATATAATTCAAGATATTAGGTATTAAAAGATAAGAATATTATTATATTGAATTCATGAAAAGTTTTGATACAAGTTATTGTATTAATTAAAATCGCATTTGCTTATAGACATTTAAAGAAAAGTAAATTTCAATGTTTGTGAATATAGAGTTTGTGAGATCTCATAATTTGAGACCACATTCAAGGAGTGTTCAACTTGTGTTCTTATACCACGAGTTAAAAACTAACAAATTTTAAGTGTAATTTTGAATCAAATATTTATCAATAGAATATAATTCAAGATATTAGATATTAAAAGATAAGGATATAATGAATGCATGAAAAGTTTTGATATAAGTTATTGTTTTAATTGAAATCACATTTTGCTTATAAACATATTAAAGAAATGTAAATTTCAATGTTTGTGAACATAAAGTTTGTGAGATCTCGTAATTTGAGGCCACATTAAGAAGTGTTCATAAAATAGTTTCATAATAAATATTTATAATTTTTATAGTCTTGCGATATTCAATCAAATATTATTTAAATTGAGAGTTTTACTATTTTACTACACTTTTTAAAATCAAATATCGATTTAAAATTTGTCATTAGAAAATCAACTTAAAGAAAACTTTAATTCATTCTAATGATATCTAACACAAAGCGAGTTTTCATCTTTAATCATACTTCAAATTATGAAGAATTCAATTTTTATATCTTAATGCTTATTACTTATTACTTATATCTCTCATTATAGAGATATGGCCAAAAGAATTTATCAATTTGAACACTCATAACTCCACTCCCTTTCATTTCCTACACCCAATATTTCATATATATATATACGGTTTATATTTGTTAAATGTTCCGTAGTCTACAATCCTACCTCCTGTGGAGGTGTGAATTAAACTTTAATTATACTCAGATATTTAACGAATAAATACATTTTAAGTGCATTTTAAATAGTGGTAAAGTTTGAAATTTAATAAACATTTTCTGATTACTATCAATTATGTTTAATTATTTCAATTTGTTTTAATTAAAATGCAGTCTTTCATTCAGTTAATTTGTAAAAAAATTACTTTTTCCGTTTTAGTCAAAAAGTGTTTGACATTCGCTACATGTGCAAAATACAAGTTTGACTTAAATTCACACCTACACAGGGGATAGGATTTTAGACGACGGAACATTTAATAAATATAAACCGTATACCTCTCACCACAAGCGGAATCCAACAGAATATAGCCCGGGCCATATTCTAAATTTAGGCTATTAATTTACTTCTTCAAAATTATTTGATATATGAAACAATAAGAGATTGTTTAATCGAGTGTATCCAATAATGTAAATGGTATACTAGTGTATGTGTTTATTGAACTAAAATGTTCTATTTAGTTAACGCTATTAACGACATCCACCAACTTAATTCATTTTACTTATTAGTTAAATGAAACAATAAATTGTAATCTTATTAA
This sequence comes from Camisiidae sp., assembly GCA_034696325.1. Classification (NCBI taxonomy): domain Eukaryota; kingdom Metazoa; phylum Arthropoda; class Arachnida; order Sarcoptiformes; family Camisiidae; species Camisiidae sp. Next base: position 19,697 of record JAQFZT010000815.1, read on the forward strand.
TCTTAAAATCAGAAATATTTTCTGAAAACAAAGTCAGCTAAAACTCATTAGATTTTGATGAAATTGCGAATTGAAGGACAGAATTCAATAATGAGAACTAGATTAGCGATAATCAAACCACAGAATAAAGACTCCTTCCAATCGGAAAAGAATCAGGACTTCTGAGTTTGATTCTACCTTTTTCTCAATCTTTTCTTCAAACATCAGAGAATTCATGGAATTTATCAACTTGTGTGCATCAGATACCCATTTCTCGTATAATCCTGTTTCAACTTTTCTCATAATTCTAAAATGAAAAAAGTCAAAACCATTTTTAATAATCACTGTTAGAAAGAAGTAATAAAAATTTAAAAGTATTGAGTAGTTTTAATTTCTCGCATTCATTGCTGTTTTCAAAAGA
>JAQFZT010000816.1:0-20080 GCA_034696325.1 Camisiidae sp.
GATTGACCGAAAGAGTTTAATTTGCGTGAACTGAAAGACATAAATGCATAGAAAAATGTTTGATTTGAATGAATGGTAATGTAATTGATGTAATGATTGATACCTGGCGTGATCGAAAGATTTAAGCATTGGTTTGTGATCCCATGGATAATGCGGTGGATGTAACTCAAGGTCTGACGCCTTCACCGATTCGTTCAACGCATAAACAACACCAACACTTCCGACGCCTATCAGTCCTGAAGTGGTCAACAACTGAGACATCATTTAATAACAATTCAATTGACAATTAATTCAAAATTTAAAAACAAATCTAAATATAAACAAATGTTTTAATTGACTTTCAAAAGACTCACAATTTTTCGTCCTATCGTTGAGTTGTGAAAAGTGGATAATTTCACCTAAAATTACATATCATTTCAATTAATATAAATCATTATTTGTTTTAATTGCTATTAATTTTAGTAATAAATACTTTTGGATAATGAAATCCATTCTTTAAGTGAATTAAACCATTAGTTTGAATCCGGTTTAAAATTACGGCCATTTTTTAGTACACGAGAGGACTATAAACAAAGTTTTATTAATAGATGGAAACACTCTATCATTGCATTCAAACCAAACTTCAGGTAAAGTTCACTCATTTCAATCAAATTCTCATGTAATTATGTTATAATTATTGCATAAGTTTCACTCTAAACTCTAGTTTTAGATCAATTCATTCAGATCAACAAAAATATGATTTTATTTTTTTAATCAAAGTTGTGTCAAATTCTTCAAGTATTGTCTGAAAGGGTTAAAATTGTATTACAGCAGTTCCCAAACTTTTTGGGACTTTCAATCATGGGATAAATCAATTGTAAATTGAGTTTACTGTACAAGTCATGAAGTTTCATGAGTTTTAAGTTATAAAATAAGTTTCCAATCACTTATACAGTAATTAATGTCTGTTAACTAATTAATTGATTATATGTTACATTTACTCAAATAAATTTCATGATATAAGTATTAGATGTGCAATAATTTAATGATTTTTTATACAGTATGTATGATGTTTTGGATGCTTAACTTTGAAATTATATTAAAATTGCTTATTTCATAATTTTATTAAATTCACGAATAATGTATAGAAGTTTAGTTGAATTAATTGATTTCATTTAAAGTATATGAAAAAATTGTGTAGAATTAAACTATCATTTAATTTCTCCAAAAATTGAAACAAAATATGAGTAAAAATCAAAGATTTGTATGGCTTACAAAAATATATTTCGGTTATAAACAGTTATATTCTAATTGCAAATCTCAAAAAACGATAAACTTTGAATCATTAAATCGGAAAAACTATCTTATTGTTAGGCTTTATAGTAATTAAAAGTGTAATGAATTGAGCAATAAATAAAAAAGAACAAAATTGTTTACTCAATAATTGAAAAATCTCAACAAACTATTAATAAATTAATTAATGCATTCGTTTCATCTTTCTTTCCATTTTCTTTTGCTTTTTCTCATCAACTTCTTGTTCGGGTGCGGGTGCGAAAAACCACGGCCCGAGTATATTCACCCATAATAGATATACTGCACGTCCCGGTGCCTAAAATTATATTTAATTGTTATCCTTTTTCAATACTTATGAAGAAATGTCTGAAATTCTTATTTCTCTCATTACTTACAAAGAGCCACAAAACCCAAAAGTAATTTGATATTAACGAAAGTGATTGAACTGAAGCCGTGAGAATTATCAAGTCTTTTAAATTTCTATAATAAGAACAGATAAACAGATTAATAATTTTTCCATAAATTTGCAAACTATTGTAAAATTTCAGTATTTCATCAATTAAATGATTTGTATAACTAATAGTTAAGATAAATACCATTTTCAACAAAACAAAAGCTATGACTAAGTATTGATTATAAATACAAAGACTAATCGTGACTCTTATTGAGATTTGTTACTCAAATTTTGGTTGAAATGACTGAAAGCAGATCTAAAACTGAAGACATACTCTGCGAATCCATTTTCCATATTTAAATCGGTTCCGCCATCGAGTAATGCACCAGTACTTGAATAGATAGCTTTTGCCATATATTTCAATACAGATAAACAGCCAAAATAGACACCACCAGAAAATAATATAATAAACTAATTAAAGTAAAAAATATTGATTAATATCTCAAACACATTAATGGACAAAAAAAGTAATATTGTTTGACAACTGACCCAATACTTTAATGAAAAGTGTTGACTAAATAGAAGAAACATCACTAATAAGTAAATGCCCTAAAAGTAAAAGTATCCAAAAATCGATATTAATATTCATGAGTGAATTAAACTTTATATTATATTCGATATAATATTTATAATAATCTAAATGTTGAGACCATAGCTCCGCATGACATCAATGTATAGAAATTAAGTGTTGATTTATTTTCTTCCACTATTTGTTTTTGTCCTTTTGTCGCTTGTTTTCCTTTTTGAACCTAATATTTAAATTGTCATTCATTTTATTCATTTATAAACCATTTTTTGCTAAAAAGTAGACAATTTTTATCAAATTCAAAGGTTTTAATACTTACTGCCATTTAATAAATTGTTTTGTTTTTTATTATTAATTATTGAGTTTTATACTAATATTCAAACAATAATTGATTGAATTTATCAATGATTTAATTGAAAATAAGTTTAAAGATCCAAAAATACACGTGTTTTAATGATAGTGACTGTTATGCAACATAAAAATATCAATATTTATGAAATAGTACTCTTTTATTACAGTGAACACAACTTACAAATACGTTGCTTAATAGAAACTGTCCAATGCATTAACTGTTTTCATCGACATAAAAATTAGATTAATATAATCTCTAACAATATATATATATAGATTCAACTTCAATTTATTAAACTTTTTTCATGTTTTTCTTAAATCTCATTAAATAGAAATGTGCATAAAATCTTATTTAAAAGGAAGTAAAAATTCATTTTTCTAGTAAAAAATTATAATAAATGCCTGTATTAAATAATAAATGTTATAGAGTAGTTTTCTATGATTTTTGGCTCAAATCAGTTCCTCGTTTGTGATTTTGAACTTTGTTTAAATATTTATTTATCAAATTCATTGATTCCATCTCTTTATAAGACTTTTAACAATTTATAACTTTAGTGCAGAAACAGGAAAAATAGTTATTAAATGTTTGTCTAACAAATTGTTTTTATTGAACTTATGGTATTCTCAACTATATTTACTTGAAAATCATTAATATTCATCACAACTATTCCCTTCTTTCAAAGTTAGAAAATTAACCTAAATTTTATCCAGAGTTTACTCAATCCTCAGAATAAGTGAATCTTTTTCTCAAACTCTGAGTTTTTGAAGTTTCCGTAAAATGAAAGGACTTAAAAAAATATTTATTTCAAACAAAATGTTGTGCATTGGAATCGAGTCTTAAGAGGTCACTGAATAAACTGTCTCTGACTCTATAGTATTGTTGCAATAAATGTTGATTAAAATTGAATAAAGCTAACTATTGTTGTTAACCTTGCAATAAATACTGCATATATTATCTTACATGTGAAATGGTTTTTATCTTTTTCAACGCATTGCCCCTCGAGTTCTTCCAATATAATGTTATATAAATATAAATAAAAAGATCGGGTGAGAACCCTCGGGGCAACACTTAGAAATTGGACTTTCTAAATTTGAACTTACTAAAAAACTTCAATATAGATCGTTATTTCAGAACTTCCATTCATCAAAACTATAACAGTTTATACTCTGTTTTACTCTAATATTCTTTAAAAAATCATTAACTTTATTAAGCCGTTTAGAAGTTGTAAGCGATAAACAAATTTTGCTTTTCTCAACCTTCCAAATAATATTATGTTTTTGCAAAGTCTTGTAGAGTTTCAAAAATTAATATTGTCAACTTTTTTAGATATTCCACAGTAATTGTGAGAAAAAGTTAACGAATTCAGTCATTATCCCTCATTACGATCTCATCAATTGTTTGTGAAAAACCTCAATTCTTTTAAGGTAAAAGCTTTGGGAAATATGGCTTAATTTAACACTAATTTTTTTATTCAGAATAATTATTTCTCGTAAGCCCTTTCGTTATTTCGTGACTTCAAAAACTTTCTTTCTTTTTCAAAACAACTTATAATAAAGTTTTATAGTTTATATGATCGAGAATTTTAAAAACTTTTTGCTATTTATTTGTGAGTTGGAAATATTTAGGAAGCGAATTAATACAAATATTTACATTGAAAAACATGTTAAAACTATGTAAATATAATTTGTTTTAGAGGTTTGATCGGAAAGGTCTCAGTACAGTCTTTCCAGTTTGCTTTAGTCTTTGTGGCAAAACTATAAATCCCTGTAGCAGAAGATCTTATACTTTTTTGAAAAATGTTGTCGGGTTGGGTGGCCTCGAGAGTTCAGACCAGTTGGACAAAGAGCCAGAAAAGTCGAGCCGGAGATTTCGTTCACTATTAACAAGTCTAAATTGGACTCAATGTTCTTCCACAAGGACTATAACAAGTGGAAAAGATTGTAATTAATAAAATACATTGTTTTTACTCCAACTTTAACTTATCGAACAGTTGATCAAATGATAGATTTATTGAAATAACTCTCAATTTGAAACAGTTTGTTGGAAAACTATTTTCAAGGAAGAGCTTTAGACCACTACTCATACGAAAAACTAATTTCAAGGAATATTAAAGTTTAGATGTATAGCAAAGTTTAAATTAATTAAATAAACTTTTCCTGTTTCGGTACAGTATAGCTCGATATTGAATCGATAGCTCAATAAATGAATTTAGTTTAGATTTAAGTGAAAATATCCGATGCAAAAATCGAAACAATTAAATCAATTTAAAACTTAATTTGAAATGATTGAATTGAAATGAAAACAACAATTAAAACTGAATTGATAGAAATGAGATTTGCCTAAAGGAAGGCTATTCTGTTAGCCGTACAGTCTCTGTGTGTGAATTCCTATTATAAAGTGCGCCATCACTGAGGCTTCACGTAAAGTCTTATTGGATGAGAGATTATTACTTTCTGTGTTTACTAAAGTGTAATATTCACAAAAGGCATTAAAGTCCTATTTATTTCTGAACATTGTTCGCAAAACAGTTGTAATTGTGTGAGAAAAAGTACAACAAATGTTTATGAAATGCTTTAATTACATTGAAAATAACATAAATATTCTTCCATTAGAATTGCATAAAACGAGTGAATCGTTTGGAGAGTTATCGAGAGTTTGATATTATTAAAGGCAAAACACATTATACTTAATACAGGTGTGAGTTTTACTGTTATTTTAATATAAAAAACAATTCAACTATTATTAATAAACGACAAATATCTGCAAAAATACCGACAAAACCTCCTCATCATTAAAGTTAAACATCAATCGAATCAATAATTTAATTAATTATTTGAAAAAATGGTAATTAATTTCAACAATTAATGTTTGATTCAATGCATTCAATGCTAAACATCAGTATTTGTAGTGTTTTTATGTATTGATACGTTATTTAATTAATGTTTTTTCTCTTTCCTTATAGTAAGCAATGAATGAATCAAAACAAATGATTATTGATTTGATATTATATTGAAATTTATTGATTAATTGATTGATTTTTTACTGCAATTGATTAATCATAATATTCTTGATATTCATATTTGACGACCAATTATTTGATAAATTTGGACAAAATATTGATATTTTTTGAATATTATTATTGAGAAGAAACAGAAAATTCTCAAATTTATTGATTTTCAGCCAATTATTACAATCATTATTATTCTCATTACTATTGCTCTAAAAATGCTATTATTTTAAGAAAATTTGACAAAAGACAGCATTTATTGCCGAGAAATATATTGAATCATTACTTCATTACTACATATATTGCTATCAATTCCTATTACTATTGATATTATTGTTATTATTAATAATTTATTGACAATTTATATTTGATATGATATTTGATTATAAGAATTACTTCTTATCATTGCTTTGTATTCATTATTTGCAAAAACGAACTCAAACTTAATTGAATTTTTAAAACTTCTTGAAGTCATTGTCGACAATGAGTTGGTCTAAGAATCGGCCCTCAAGTTCATCGTCAGGACGTGATCGCGACCGCAATAGCGGTGGACGCGATCGAAGGTCACGATCTCGAGATAGAAATGGTGTCCAACACTCGGATCGTAATGAATCGCAACAGTATTGGCGAAGAGGTTCTTCATCGCCTCGGCAACAGCCGCGAACACCTCCAGGACGACCACCTTCTGCATCACCACCACTTCGTCGGTCGCCTTCGCCTAATCATTACTACGATTTCGACTATTTTATGCGAATGTCTAATCGTATTCATGACGACTTTCGTGATGATAATGATAGAGGTATGCATTCGTCTCTTTTCAAGTACTTCTTTTCTCCATTTTATATTAGTTTATAAATGCATTATAAATAACATCTAATCTTTCATTTCATATTTTCTTTCATCTATTTGTTTGTCTCGAAACTGAGAAAGAACTCAATATCTATTCATTTGTATCTTTCTATGAATCTTTCCTTTTCTTGTTTTTGTTTACCTCTCAAACGCATTTTGCACGATCTCTGCAGTAAATAACATAACTTTCAAGCATAATATTATCATAATTTGGGAATAGAGAGAAAGATTTCATGCAAAGTTCGCATGTTTTGGCATTATTATCATCTTTTCTTTATTAAGTGTTATATCAAGACTATAACCTCTCTATATATTTAATATTATATTTTATTGGCTTCTATTTTAATTTATTGATTAGTTTTTTGCTGCTCATCTCATATGTATTTCTACTGAAATGCATCTCTTGTTACAATCGATAAATAAAAGGCAAATGTAGGGCAATATTACAGTATAACTTATGAATGTAAGGCAGTGTTGACAAGTTTCACAATTCAAACTATTTTTCTTTCTCTCTTTATTTAATGAATAATTTGGTTCAATAATAAGGTAAAAGTAAATGATGAGATGTCACCAAAAGTTAATTTGCATATAAGACAGGAAATAGTATAAACTCATACATTGAAAACTTTTTGTCAATATTTATTGAGCACAATTCAAAGCAATAACTTCTTGATTCAAGAAAGTTATAACTCTATTAAAAGCTTCAATTGTGTCAATTGATTTCTCCGACTAATGTCATGATTGAGTTATTGTCTGAATAATTGATTAATTAAAATATTTGATGATTAACTATATTGTAATCGGATCTGAAGTTTCAATGCATTCATTCTCATGATTATAGTTGGAGTTAAAGCCCTATTGCAAACCATTGCATAATTTCTTTTACTTATTTTTAATCATTTTTAAATTTATTTTTAAAATTAATTTATATTCTAATTATCTTTTTATAAATTATTCTTTATATCGATTTTCACTGTAGAGAAAAGTCAATATTATAAAAGTAAAACTTTCGAATGCAGTGTTCAGAATGCATTGGCTATTGATTTGCAAAACTTTTCATTGCATTTATTTTTCAACAGAATATAAGTTTATTTCATTTAAACTTTATTTCCTGGAAAATGAGTAGAATTTGTGTCCTATTAATGATCTTAAAATCTGCAAAATTATCGCAAAAAGAATTATTAGAGGAAAAAGACAGAGAAATGCATTCATTGCCATAATTATTAATTTTTCACTCATTACACTTGAGAGAGGCTTAAAAACTATTATCTGACAAAAAACCAAAATTGAATGCCATTCGACATATAATTACTAAGCGCATACTTTTTTGTTTAGAATGACTTTAAAACTTGTAAGTCTTAATTGAGATGAATTTAGTTTTATATAACTTTGATTTTGTATTTAATATTTTAACAGTATTTTAATAATGATTAATGATAGCTAACACACAATTGAATAGCAGCTAAACTGCACATGACTTTTCTTTTTGATTATAGAGTTATTCAGTGAAAGCATATGTAATAGTATAAGCGGTCAAGAAGTGATTCTATCGCAACACAAGCACTCAAGCCTTTGCATTCAATGGCTCGTTGAAAATACCGGTAACACTGATTTGATCCGAAAACTCGCAGAGCGTATAAGTGTTAGTACGATATCACTTGACTATATGATGAACCAGAGCAGTAGTTGTGTTCTTCAGGCATTAATTGAGGCCACACTTAAAATCTTGTCCAAAGAAAGTACCGCTAATTCTAGTTCTCAAAAACACTCAAAATGGGCGACACATTGGCTGCACGACATCGGGAAGTTCACTGTCGCCAATATGAATGAACTTCTCAACGATACCAATGGCTCACATGTTATGATCACTGTCTTGGAATCAATGGGTGGTATTCGAGTCGGTAGGCACTGGAGTAGAAAAACTATGGGCTTCGGTATGAAGTCTAATATTCACAGCGAAATCGAGAAAGACGTCATTATCAAAGAGTTGCCCATTCCTTTCAAACACTTACTCAAACGTTTCTCTAAAGCATTAGTTATAGACAGACCCGACCGAGACTTGAAAGAGATTATATTAGGCAAAGCCACTTCATTAGTACAGTATCTCCTATTTGTTCTTAAAGTTAGATATCAAGAACTGTGTCAAGTCGTTGTCAAAAGATTAGTAGAAATTATATTTCTTGACGACGAGAGCAAGTTTGCCATCACTACTAGTTCTGTGAGTGCCTATTTAGTTGAGGCCGTTATCCTTGTCTCAAGTGAACACAGACTGACTAGAATTTGGAGCAAACATTTAAAGGGAAATCTTAAGAAAATGTGGAAACACGACATCGCAAACTTTATTGTCCAACGATTGATCGATGCGGCCCAACACCAAACATTAGTAAGGGATTCAATAATATTTAATAATATTGTTAATAACTCAACAATTATTATTATTTGCCTCACTATTCACTGCCTAACAAGAGATGACACAATTATTACAATTATTGTCAATTGTTTTGCATTTAGTTCGCGGATATTTGTGAAGAACTGTTCCCAAGTTTGGATTCGATTTTCCGAAACAACAGACCGGGTATTGGTGTCTGTCTGTCAAAGGCTTGCCAAAAGTTCCCACAGTCTCAGCACGACTTCATCCATGTAATTATCTAAACAAGTTTTATCAACTTTTATCCACTTATTTAATGAATAATTTATAACTTAAATATTTTGTTGTAATAATGGTTAGGCATTGATGAAGTCATATCATTGTTTTGAGCCAAAGGAGCGTCAGATACAACTCGTACCTCTTATGCTGTTTAGTGAACAGCCGAGTATGAAACACAACTATAACTACGGACACGGAAAGGTTGACATTTGGCTTCACGGCTCACTTATGTTACAGTATATATTCGGTTTTGAGGACCCATACAAAGTGACCAAAAGTTTGCTATCACTTGAACCCAAAGAAATTGTTAATATCGCTAATGACAAGAGTGGAAGTCATGTTATCGACACATTTTTGCAGAGCCAAACAGTGGCCCCAAAACATAAGGCACAGCTCATCGAGAGACTGAGAGGAAGTTATGTGGATATGGCTAACGATCGATTTGGGTCTAGAATTGTTGACTATTTGATTGGCACCGTAGACATCAAGATGAAGAGTGCTATTATGGATGAGTTGAGTGCTAAAGAGTCACATCTCAATAATAACAGAAATGGATGGTATGTCGCAAAAAAGGCCGGTTTATATCACTATAAGAATCGTTACGACGATTGGAAAGAAGAAGAACGAAATCGTAATAAAAGACGTCGAGAATTCGAAGACTTGATTGATAGCGACGCAGATCGACGCAAATTACAGCGTTTCAAGTGATTTAATTTTCACTCAAAACTTCACTATTCATTATTAATTTCTTCTTATGCACAATTCTTTCGTTTTTCTTCTTTATCAATAAATATTGTGTTAATGATATAATTATATATTAAACTAAAGACTTATAAGTTGAATGATTCACTGTTTTGCAATACTATTTTCAACTTATTTACGGAATTCGCTTATAATTCTTTTTTGTGTCATTTTTTCACATAAAGATTAAAAGATTTAAAAATACGAAACATGTTATTCACTTAATTGTAAAGTATTTAAGTTTCCATACGAGTCAACCGCTGAAAACACTATAAGCAGTTTTACTCTAATCTTGAAGTTTTGCTGAATTGACAGAAATATAGATTAGGATTTGCGAACACATGCTTAGAATTTTAACTCTAACTGCCGACTCCAACATTCAATTTCCGAGTCATAAATTGATGACGCCATTCAATAGCCGTTGAGAAGAACTGAAAAAATTTGATATTGTCTTCAATTTTATTTCAATGCATATTTTTGACATTTTAGACATTCAAGAAAACAGTGATTTGTATTTTATATCATTTGGGCTTTTTTATATCATTAGTATTTGTTTTATATAATAAAAAAGGGAGAACTAAATTTGTGGTGATCTTTGTGGTGATCCCATTCATTTACATTAGTAGTTAAGTCCTTGCAATGCATATATAGAATCAAATTATAGCCCATTTATATCATTAATAAAGTATAATTAAATGTTTAATTCTTTGTTTGGAAGAAAACTTCTATAAATTATATTAAACCTAAATGACCATTAAATTGTAGTTTAATATTAATAATTAAAGTTACGTCAAAAAAATTTATCGTAAAACTACATAATCTATTCTTGAATTTGCAAATACGAGGCAATAGTTGAGGCCATTTAGCAATTGTTAAATATTATAACATTTAATTTAATTGATTGCAAGGACTGAAATCTTGAATGAGTTATTAATTTCTATTACGTTGCGGTCCATTATATCTTCGCGTGTCTCCGCCTCCACCCGAACGAATGGCTGAGCCGTAACCCCCACGAGGATTACGATATTGAGAACCACCTGAATATCCTCTCGAGTTTGAAAATCCTCGACCACGAAATCCAATTCTTCGGTAACTGACAGGCACTCCAAATGTCTCAGAGTTGAGTTTACGCTCAGCCTTCCAGTCAATGCGCTGAACATTTCTAATAAATAATTTAAGTGATAAAAAACCTATGTTTTAGATCATGTCGAGTCATACCCTCTTTCCCTTTCGAGTGCTTCACAACTTATGTGATCGAAGAAAGACTTCCCCTTATTATAGAAGTTTTCGTCCACAGCGTCCAGAACTTCTTTGTCATGTTGGGCCCCATTAGTCGATACTTCATTAGTTGTAGTCAAAGGTTCCTTTTCCGTCACCTCATCTTTCGCTTTTTCCCCCGAAATTGTGTCCATTTTCAAGTTAGTCATCTTTTCTTCCAATTCTTTGAACTCTTTCTCTGCTTTATCGAAATCGAATTCTCCTTCAAATTTGATCGTCTCTTTTGGTCGAATGGGTGCGCGATTTTGTGAAGCTCTTTGTGGTGCCGGTCGTGACTGCATCGGTGCACGTCTTGCCCCTGAATTATAATTACTGTACTGTCTATTCGAATAATTATCCCGATTATAGTTATTCTCTCGATTATAATTCTCCCGACTATAGTTCGATCCAAAACGGTTTGCGACTGATTGTGAAGGCTGTGAATGGCTGTGATTCTGTTGTCTGTAGTTTTGCTGCTGTCCGGAACCGCGTCTATTCTGTTGATAACTTTGATGATAGTTTGATTGATAGCTTTGTTGACCACCTCCTCCCCGACGATTATAATTATGATGTTCTGATTGAGAGTGTCCTCTGTCTCCAGTGCCTCGTCTTTCATATCTAGTATTCTCTCTATTAGCCGTTGGCTTAACAGCAGATGTTTGAGTTGTTCCATCGTTTAGTGGACTTTTCACACGTTGTCCTCCAGTGGGCGTTGAATTACCAGATCTGGACTCCACTGAATTCGCGGTATTATAAGTAACATTAGTTCCGCCCAAACTCGATGCCAATGAAGAGATGGCAGAACTTGCCGTTTGGAATGCGGGACCAGTAGTTCGATGGCCTGTCGTTCCGCTCGTAATACTTGAGTTTGTGGTCATTTGTGGAAATGTAGACGAAGGAAATGTGGCTCCACTTGAAGTAGATGTTGAGTGCTATTCATACAAATCATAAAAGTTGTTAATTTCAGACTTAAATTAAAATTTAGTTCAATTACTGCTTGAATAATAGCTGGATCTGCGAGTCCGGGAGCTATACTGGCCGGCGGATCGTCCACTATCAGGTCCTTTATGTCACCCGCTCTGAAGATTATGTATTCAAATATCTCTTCTCGTGGCGGGACTTGACGTTCTGCCGGTCGGTCTTCTGTGCCATACGAACGAACTGTGAATACAATAAAAGTATTCAACAAACAATTCATCAAAACGTCTCAATGACATGACATGACAGTCATATGTTTTATACCTTTAGCCAAAGCTATTGTTGACTCTTTGGGATCGATTGTGTAGAGAATTCCTTCATATCTGATCTCAGACTTTGAGATCAATGAGATTTTACAGCCAAGAAATGGTGTTGTCGTCATTGTAATGATTTTATTAATTATTATCAATTAATATACAATTAAATGCTTTTCAGACTATTAATCAAAGGCCTAAATGTGGATGAAATGGCTTCCGATGAGACGATTGGCCGTAAATTAGATTAATTTAATGAAAACTATTAGAGTTTACACACAATGACTTCATTTAAGACACAATACAATTCACATACAATAATGCCATTGATATGGAGTACATATTATGAGCCGCTCTTATATGCAAAAAGAGTGCGATTACAGCGCACTCTTATGTTATAACTTTCTATTAATTACGACACACAATAACTTTCTTTTTCAAATAAAAAACTTAATACTATTATTATTTTACAGTATATTTCAGTTAATTATATTATTTTATTAGTTTTTTATGTGTTTAATGTGTGCTAAATCACAATATATTGCATTTGTTTTGCTATTAATTATTTATAACTTTTTTATTTTTCAGCGTATTTTATGTTAACTTTGATTTTAATGTTATTTTTGTGTAATAAAAAAAGTGCGAGAAGTGATGCGATCCTGAAGTGAGGGTTAGTCACCGATTAAACTCTCATTGTATTCAATGCTCAATACAATGAGTTATAACTCAAGGACTTTTACTTATATTTGGCATTGAATTATGTCAACACAAATTAGAATTATTCGAAACATTTGTGGAATTAATTAAGTAAAACTCATATGGAAACAGATATAAAATTTTATGCTAAACTGTATTTACGATAAGCAAAACCTAATCATAAGATAAGCATCAAATCAGTAAAGATTACATTAAACAAAAGATGAACTTTTATGACTATTAGTAGTTGAATACCAAAGAGTTAAAAGTATATAAAAGTACAAATTGTAGTCTTGAAGTTGAACTGATAATAATTAGATATATTATTATTTATAGAGCAAAACATTAATAGAGTTGATAGTATTGAGTGTATTGAGTGGTACTGAATGTATTGAGTGTGTTGTATACGTCATCACATTTAGGGTGGTTTGAGTTGAGTATTGCGTGCGTCGCGTCTCTAAAAACGGACTAAAAAGTAAAATGGCGTCGAATAGTAAGTCATTGGAAGAGATGCTCTCATCAGAAGTGGATGAATCAGCTATTAGTGCATTAGTTGGCTCTCTAGAGACACAATTAGAACGTCCAATGACTCAAGACATGACTCAGTTAGCAATTAATAGTGTTAATAATGTTAATCATGTGTCAAAAGCGAATATTATGGAGACTTTGAATGCAAACACTTCACAGACTATTACGAGTAATACTAATAATAATAGTAATAATAGTGTCAACAATTCCTTAATCACAACATTCAATGCAAACTCTTTAACACAAATGATTGCAACTAATATTGAACCCAATAATAAAAGGATTGTTATTAACAATAATAATAATAATAATAATTTAAATAATATTAATATTAATTCAAATATAAATAATTCAACGATTAGTAATAAACTCATGTCAACAACATCTTCAGCACCACTTCCCGGAGCACTTCCAGCCAGTGGTTATATCAATCAAGTGACCAATTCTTCTGTAATTTTCATGCAATATATTTATTAATTATTCATTAATTCATTTTTCTTTCTCTTAAACTCAAGAATGTATCGATCAATTCAGTCCAGACTTCGATTCCCGCGAATCAGATATTATCGAATGCTATAAAAGTGTCAGCAATGCCTAACGGAAGTCCTAATCCATCACCACTTCAGCAAACATTACAACAAACTGCACAACAATTACCAATTCAGTCAACAACACGTCCGTCGACTACAATAGCATTGAGTGCAATAACACCTTCTTTAGTGATAACACAGAATAAGACAACAAGTGGTGGAAAACCTGGACAAACATTACTGATCGCCACTACAAAAGATGGACCAATGCTTGTCCAGCCCTCTAACAATCCAATACATCAGCAAAACATTAATAATACCAGTAATAATAATGAATTGTCAAATACAACGACAGGTGTTTCAGTTCCGACCACTTCAACAGTTGTGACAATCGCTTCAAGAAATATAGTTTCGACTGCAAATAGTAGTGGACATCAGAATCTAATGCAACACTTAGTGTCCAATTCAAACCCAATTCAGTTTCAATTAGTGACAAATGTGAACACTAGTCGACCACAAACTAATGCTAACATCGGAACTCAAAAGACATTAGCGCCCCGTGTCGTTCAATTACCACCAAATGTTAGACTAACTCCACAAGTCATACGACCGGGAACTACACCTAATTTTACTGGTCAGGTATCGCATCAACTTTCACTTTATTATCATTTACTTATGTTTTCCGTTTCAAATCCACTTCAATCGTCAAAAAACTTTTTTCATGCCACTCAACTCTTTCATTCATAGTTCAAGTTCTTGAGATTTAGTCTAAAAAGTGATTTCTTGTTATATTTGGAGATAAAATGTGCGTTTTGTACCATTGATAACAAGTATGAGAAAAGCGCGCGCTATTATTTTCAAACTCTTGAAGTTGTTTTCTCTTGTTTTGTTGACTCGCAAAGCATTGCAGAGATTCACACACTTATCACTATATTTCAAAATCAATTCCTTTTTCCAATTAAGTCTTTATCTCTCAATTAAAAATAACTCAAAAAATCATTTTCTTTTGCAGAAAAAGCAAACTTTATTAAACTTTTTTTTTGTCATATCAAATGTAGAAAATTTTCTTTAGTCATCATTTGTGCAAAGATTAGAGTCTAAGGAAATGAAACCAATTTAATGACAACTGTTTATCAGTTCGCGAAGAAAACATTTCTTACCAATTATTCTATGATTTTTAGCTTTTGTCATGTGTTCTATCGGTTTGAACTCTCAAATGACACTCCAATAAAATCTTTGATATTTCAAAATTAACTTTCATTTGTTTCGATATTTTTTGCGCTGTTTTTCAAATAGTTGTAATGTTTTTAAAACTTTAAAAGATTTCTTGACTAATATTGAGTGGTTTATTGAGTGATTCGTTTCGAGACTAAATTTTGAGTTAATTATGATTATTTGATTAACAAATTTGTTGAATAAACTGAATATTTTGCTGAATTGAAGTGAATGAAATTTTTGAAAAGCTTTAGAAAATTGAAATATAATTCATCCAAAATGGTATTGATTAATAACTTGTAAAAAATGAAAACCTTTTTTTATAAGCCATTACTATAACTTTTCTAATAGTTTATTGAAGAAAAACAACCAACAGTTTATATTTCAATCAATAGAGTTATAAGAATATTGTCCAAACATCTATTTTTACTTTATTTTCATTTAACTTAGTATTCAATTGCATAATATGAATGTTGAGAGAATCATAGATACTGTTGAGCACAACATTAATACTTATCTGATTTGAAGAATACTATTTTTGATTTTTTGTAAACCAATCCCTGAAAAGAAGACATTGATTTCTGACTGAAATGAAGTTGACTTTGAATAGAAAAACTTGTGATAACTTATTGACTTAACTAATGCTTAACTGTATGCTCCAAAGGGTACAATAACGTTACCATCAAATCTAGTACGTCATGGAACTATATTTGTGAAGACAGAGAACGGACAGGTTCATATGGTGAACGTTGGACCTCAAATGACTCCGAATTCAAATGCAACAACACCCGGAAACATTCAGGGCACTACATATCGATTACAAGTTCCCGCGACGGCCACTGCGCAGAATGCTGTCCGTAATTTAGGCCCAAATCAACACATAGTTTTGCCGGTTTCGATGGCAAACGCTCTTCAGAATAAAAGTGCGCAACAGTCGCCTCAAGTTCAAGTCAGTCAACCTCTAACGATACAAACAACAGCAGCTAATGCACAGGCGGCCACTACTCCCAGTCAAATGTCACCCAATACTGCGAAGAAGAAGTGTAAAAACTTTCTGTCAACACTTATACGTTTAGCCAGTGATCAACCAGACCAGGTCGCCAACAACGTCAAAAATCTTATACAAGGCCTTATTGTAAGTCATTCTAACTCTAACTTTTATGCTCTATAATAAACATATTAAATGATCTTTGCTTTGATTCCCTTAAAGGACGATGCAATACAACCTGAAGACTTTACAAATCAACTCCAAAAAGAGTTAAACTCATCTCCACAGCCATGTCTGGTCCCATTTTTAAGGGTATTTGTTTTGATAAAATATTTTCCAAATCCTTCAAATTAATGCGACTTTTATTACCTTTAAAAACAGAAAAGTCTCCCTTATCTCAGATATTCATTAATGCAAAAAGAGCTGACAATAGAAGGGGTAAGACCTCCACCTCATGGAGCAGTTTCATTACCCCCACAATCACAAGCTATACCGCAAATCCAGGTATGAGTTTTTGATGAAATGAACGCAATTGAATGGAATGATTAAATGATTTGTATTGACAGATCGCTCAATCAACGACTCCACGCCCAGGAATCACACCAACTGTTCGATTATTTACTCCAGTCAGTGGACTATCAAACCTAATGGGAGGACAGTCGGCAACTGTATTAACACCACATACACTCACCACTTCCTCACGACTGCCGACACCGCAAAACATAATCAGAACCCCAACCGTACAAACAACTCATGCATCGCGTCCAACATCTAAGTCTAGTTCATCTAAATCTCGTGCACCCGCTGCTAAAGATAAGGAGAAGAAAAACAATTTTTCATCATCTCTTCGCGATGACGATGACATCAATGATGTGGCGGCGATGGGAGGAGTAAACTTACAAGAAGAGAGTCAACGAATCCTTGCGAGTAATGCAGAAATTGTTGGCCAACAGATCAGATCGTGTAAAGACGAAAACTTTCTATTCACTACACCATTACATACGCGGATCAACAAAATTGGTATAAAATTAGATAATTTTTTAGTTCGAAATATTAAGTTTTTATTGTTGTTTAGCGAGTAAGTTTGGTTTAGAAGAATGTCCGCCTGATGTGGTTTCACTTGTATCTCATGCCGTTCAGGAAAGACTCAAAACTTTAGTCGAAAAATTGGGAGTCATTGCCGAACACAGACAGGAACAGCTTAAAGTAGATCTTTCTCTTCTTGCAGTGTGTCAACACAGATATGATTTCTAATTTTTGAATTGTTTTCAATTTGCAGAACGATTCTAAATATGAAGTACTACAGGATGTCAAAGGTCAGGTTCAATTCTTACAAGAATTAGATAGGATTGAAAAGCGAAAACATGAAGAACAAGAAAGAGAAGTCCTCATCAAAGCTGCGAAGGTATTAAATATTAATTTTAGTTGCGTTTCAATTGATTTAAATGAAATTTGATTGATTTTGACAAAATAGAGTCGATCAAAAGCTGACGATCCCGACCATTTAGCCATCAAATTAAGAGCTAAAGAAATGCAAAGACAAGAAATGGAAGAATTAAGACAAAAAGAAGCAAACGAGACAGCACTACAAGCTATAGGAAATCCAAAGAAACGTCTCAAGACTAGTTTTAATTCGATCGCACCTTCGGTTTCAAATTCTTTTGCTAGTTCTTCATCAACGATAGGCCTTAATTCATCTCCATTTTTAAACACACCATTAAAGCCTGTAATTATCTAATGATATATTGAAAAATGAGTTGAAATTGAGACGATTTTTTGTTTTTCAGATGAGACGTATAAAGCGCGTCAGTATAAGAGATTTGCATTTTCTGATGGAACAGGAGAAGGAAACAGTTCGCACACCGATGTTGTATAGGGCTTATGCAAAATAATCTTTAATGTGCTAATCATTGGTAATTAAAATGTGTCAATGCGTTGCTTTGTTATTGTTCTTCATTATCAACCTTTTGAGCATTTAATCGCACTTCAAATGCATTTCCCATTCTTTTTACTAATCGATTATTTCGTTTTGGAAACTATCGACACATCAATAGATGCATGAAATATCCACTTATAGTGTTTAATAGTCCATAAAATTGAGTTAAATTATACTTTTGTTCTTATTTCTCATTCTGTATTATAAAAACACATTTATTGATCAATAGACCCGATTTGATACGTATCTAATTCTCCTGTCATATGATATACAGTACACCTATAAATATATATACATAATATACATAAAAGT
The DNA here is from genome assembly GCA_034696325.1 of Camisiidae sp. Classification (NCBI taxonomy): domain Eukaryota; kingdom Metazoa; phylum Arthropoda; class Arachnida; order Sarcoptiformes; family Camisiidae; species Camisiidae sp. The sequence continues at coordinate 18,543 of JAQFZT010000816.1, forward strand.
ACATAAAAGTTAAAGTTTATATCATATTAAATACCATAACGTAATCACTAAAAATTAATTATTATTAATATTGTATATAAAAGAAATAATAAGCTGTGAGTCTATGATTTTTTTGATTAATGGACAACAGTTTTAATTATTATATATTGTTTGTTGGAAAATATTAGTTAAATTAGAAATGATTCAAAAACATGTTTCAAATCGTTACTAAATTTATATATAAGAACTATAAAATGAGACCAATAAAAACGTTTTTTATCTTGACTTTAAGTTTATTTCACTATAGATTCTCATTTCAATATCTTTTTACAAAAAGTGAGCTCTAATTGTTTTTAAATCAATTAATTTAAGTCAACTTTTTCTTAAAGATATTCTTTGATTAATTTTGTGGTTTTTCACTAGTTTCACATTGATTTTCATCATAAAGATTTCAATAAAGTAATCAATCGATTCAAAAATTGAAAAAAGTCTAACATTGAAATTCGTGACGAATACGACACTCAAAAAGCTGGTTTTCTATTGATTTGTATGGAATAACATTTAAAGTCTAGTTTTCAACACATCCAATCGCTACAGACACTGCGAATAATCAAAATAATTAACAGATTATATCATTTTTCAAAGAATTTAATAAGAAATAAATCAATTTTAATTTTTAGTCATTTTATAAAAATATCCGCTTTATTCGAATTAATCTTTGATTCTTTGAATAAATAAATATAATATAAATACTGTAGTATTGAATCTAAAAATTTAAAAATATTGTGAATGAGAAAAGTTTTAGAAAAATGAAATAAAAGCGTTAGTTTATAAAAATCAAAATTCGTATATAAATTGGAAAAACTTGACTAATTTTATATAATTCTTAAAATATTAAATAAAACAAAATTAAAATTTGAAATTCAAAATTGGTGTTGACTCGTGGTATTTATTTACCGAAACTCTACATTCTGTAGATTCTCCTCTAATTAAAGATGCGAAAACTTTTTTCATTTCAGTATAATTATCATATAATCAATTCTTCTCAAGTAATACACGTTTATATTTTAATTTAAGATCTTTATTCGCAAGTAATAAGCTCTCCATAAGAACGTCTTGAGTAAATAATACTTATCAATGCATTTATGTCATCCATTCAACAGTTATTCAAATCAATTAAACTCTGGAAAGGTTTCAATTCTCGTATACTTTGCAAAGCACTTATGACTTGTTTGAGAAACACTTTTGCCAATCATTTCCAATAACGAGAACATTGTTTCCAATGATTCACAAAGAAATGATTTTCTCTCAATAAAAATGAATGCATTTGTGGTCTGTTGTAAGAATCGATTGCAAGTAATAATGAGATGATGAATCTCATAGAGATTCGCCAATTCATAAATAGAAACCATATTATGAAAAGTTGCCGAAACAGATGAGTCAAGCGCTCAAATAACTCTTGAATCCGAATGTATGGGATCTTTGCTTTTCTCAACCATTTGTGTTATTAATTGTTTAATAATATTAATCAAACGCTCAAATCTGAATCGATGAGCGAT
>JAQFZT010000817.1:0-20070 GCA_034696325.1 Camisiidae sp.
CGTCAGATATGTTGAACCGGTAAATTCAAAACTGTCCGACACATCGGATCCATAGAAAAATCTTCGATAGTTTCAGTCACTAAAAAATATGAGTTTTACAGAGTTTTGGTTGAAGTAAAAGTATTTTAGATTTTATCTTGTAAACTACTGAACAGTATTAACACTTTTTTAAAACTGAAATCAATTTTTTTATCCCCAAATCAGCGGATTTCCCGTTATTCAGTTGTTTCATGTGTTTTGATCATGAATAGGCTAACACTAAGACATGATTAACTTTTAAGGAAAGTTTTTGCACAATTAAAAAATAATATAATTTATTTGCAAATAATTAAGATTAAATTCTTTTGAAAGCTATTTGACAACTGTACTCATATGCACTTTCACTTTACAGTGCATAATGTGTCCCAACTTTAATAATTCAGTTTTGTTTGACTTTTAAGATTTTGCAGTTGACTCAATTTTACCTTCAGCTTTGCTTTAAATTTTGCAAAAAATAAATAATTAGATATTTTTATCATTTAAGAGCATTTAGTTCTCAAAAAAAAAAATTGCTAGCTATTCAACGCTTAAAGTGATATTTAAGTTAAACTTTACGATACAAATTTTGTTTTCAATATCAAAAACTTTCTTATTTTAAATTTTAAATTATTTTTGAATTATACAAAAGAAATTTTCAATTGAATTCATTTATTTATTGTGAAAGTTAATTGAATTTTGAATTAAACATGGACTGAATATTTAAATAAATAAATTAAGAAAAACATGATTCAAAATGTTATCAAAATGTGATGATAACTAAGCCCTTCACCTCCTATTATGCGGAAAAACTTTCGAATTGTCTGAGAATTGAATTTCTATTCATTGCTGATTTCTGGTTCTTCTTCGGGTGCAGGTGTGGCAGTGGTAGATCGTGGTCGAGGAGGTCCAGGTCTTGATGATGAACCCTTTGCAGGCGCTTTAGTTGTTGACCCTTTACCCGGAGGTTTAGATGAGCCCTTCACAGGTGGAGATGCAGTGGTGGGTTTTGAGCCTTTAGATGGAGGCGACGCTGTAGTAGATCTCCCTTTGGAAGGTGGTTTTTCACTTGGTTTCGACGTTTCCTCTTCTTGTTGCTCTTCAGGAGCGGCAGTAGTGCTCGGACGCGGTCTTGTTGGTCTCGAGCCTTTTGAAGGTGGTTTTGCAGTTGTGGGCTTGCCTTTAGATGGTGGCGCTGGTGTGGTGGACTTTCCTTTAGATGGTGGTGACGTTGTCGTTGGCTTTCCTTTAGAAGGAGGTTTTGCAGTTGTAGTTTTGCCTTTAGAAGGGGGTTCTGCTATTCCGGCAATGGCAGAAGGTGAAGCGGGAGCTTCTTCTTCTTCAGACGGGGCAGCAGTGCTCGGACGTGGAGGTCTGGGGGGTCTCGATCCTTTAGCGGGTGGGGCCTGAGTCGTTGGTTTTCCCTTGACTGCAGCTCGAGATGTTGGTTGACCGGCACTTGCTGTGGTTGGTCTGCTCGGTCTGGTCGGTCTGCTCGGTCTTTGAGTTGAACTGCTCGGGCCACTGGTTGAGCCTTTAGTTGGAGGTTTAGTGGTTGGCTTGCCTTTAGAGGGAGGCTTTTGTGTCGAGGGTTTTGGTTTTTCAGTTTCTTCTTCTTGTTGTTCTTGTTGTTCTTGTTGTTGTTCTTGTTGTTGTTCTTGTTGTTGTTGTTGTGGTTCTTCTTCTTGATTCTGAGATTCTTGTTCTTGTTGTTGATTGTCTTCATCAGTTGATTGTTGTTGTTCTTCTTGCTGTTGCTGTTCGTCAGTTGTTTGTTGTTCTTCTTCTTGATTCTGTTGTTGTTCAGTTCCTTCTGGCGGTTCTTCTTGACCCTCTTGATCGGTCACATCTTCTTGTACTTCTCCATCAGGCGGAGGAGCGGCTGAAGGGTTTGGTTTTGCAGTAGTGGGTGATTGTCTTGTTTTCTTATTCCATGTCTCTTCTCGACATTCGCCTACATTCTTAAGTAAATTACATGCCTGTAACTTCTCATCAAAGACCAATCCCAATGGACAAGTAAATGTGAAGACGTCATAGTTTTGTGATTTGGGATCAGTTTTGATACATTTGCAAAATTTGTTGCAATCCTTCTCATCTCTTTTATAGCCTTCGCGCCGACAGGCATTCGCAGGTGATTCTGTTCTGTAAATCGGCTGTTGATAATAAACCACATAATAAGGATTCATTAACGGTGCAAATGATTGCATGCCTTGAATGGGTTGATATGAGTTTCGTTGAAAGGGTTGGTATGGGAATTGTGGTATGGCATGAATTCCTTGATATGGGTTTTGTATAGGTTGTATGCCTTGAAATGAGTTTTGTAAAGATTGTATGCCTTGATATGGGTTTTGTATGGATTGTGTGCCTTGATATGTGTTTCGTTGCACTGGACCGTAATCTAATTCAGACAATTAGTTTCAAAATTTTAACCAATTATTATCATAATCTAGATTTGAATATCATTTTAAACTATTATCTCAAACAAAGTTCATAACTTTCTAAAAAGACTTTTTAAATGATTCTCTAATGCTAGACATGATTCTAAGATCATTGAACTTTTTTTCTTCATCTGATGACAAAATATTTTTACGGCACTTGAAAAAGAAAGTTTTTTAATTGCCATAAAAATATTTATTACTTAAGAATTTGTTTGAGATGTCATAGTATGCTTACTATATTGTAATTTTGAGTTTGAACATGTTATCTCCACAATAAGTCCTATCAATGTGCAGATGGACAATAAACTCTTCATTTTAAGTTCAAATTATTCTTTTGTGATATCTATCTATACAGAAGAAATAAATCAAATTGAAATATATAGAGAATTTCTTAACTCAGATAAATCAATGAATAATGACATTCTATGAAACTTGAAAACATTATTAATCTTTGAGTCAAATAAACAATAAGTAAGTCAAAGCTTTTTTTTAAAGCTGAGTTTAAAAACCTTTTTGAAAGTTAGGATCAAATATTTGTTTAAATATAGGCTTGAAAATTGTGTTTTCATTTTTCATACTGACAGAGATTATCTGATTCTCGTTTTATTTTCAAGAGTTCTGTATCTAAATTGCATTGATGTGCAGACAGGCTTAGAATATTAATTCAGTTAAATTGTTTTTAAAGTGATAAAAAGCAAACAAAATATAACGTGAGCTTTACATATATATAGGGAAAGTCTGACTTTGATAAGTGATAACGACCTTAAATGAGAGGCGACCTTAAACTAGTTTTAGACCGCTTTTACTTCAAATGAATTGAGAACTAGAATCAAGATTAATAGTTATCAGTTTGTAAAACCTACAAAAATTGAAGATAGCTTTTCAAATCATTATTGATTGGTTCAAAAGTTGCCAAAATATTGATTGACATTTCAAATGAATTGAATTGATATAAAAGATGTTAGAAACGATACCATTTATCTGACATTTCTTTTAAATTTTCAACCTCTTCCATCAGGAAATTCAGAAAAATGAAAGAACGGAAAGTTTTTTTTAATAGTGTATCGCTTACTGAAGTATTTTTTGTGCATTAAATTAACTTAATTAATATGCAGTTCACGCAAATAGTTAGCTGTCTGAGAATACTAATGGAATTTAAACTACCGATTAGTAAAAGTTAGTTTAAGGAACTTTCAAGCCCTAAGAATCTGAACAAACTTATAATTGCTATAAACTAATAATCCATAATTGAACAGCTGTCAGGCATATCCTCTAATCGTATAGAATAAAGTCTAACTGTAGTTTAATTGAAGAAAAATTGATTATAGCTTATCTCAATTTGAGTTAAATTGGTATTAACTAATAATGAATTTTGCTTTGCTTTTTGAGCCGATTTAGACTTCACAATACATATTATAAATTACATGCTAATTAAGACAAAATAGTGTCCTTGTAAATCATTTTCACATCCAATTTAAGCAGTGTTTAAAGTAACACAAGTTTTAATTTAAGAGCTTTACTTTGCGTTTACTCAAGATTCAAATTATTAAATATTGTGAAATCCACAGAAAATACTCGTACAAGTGTTGGTTAATTACTCAAACAGCACTTCCTACTTATCATTGTTGTCCTTTTTCACACCAATTTAAAACTTCTATTAAATTAATCTTAATATTTTCGATATATTGTCGAAACTGTTTAGCGGAAAACATGAGCTCTGATTTTGTTTCTAAACTTATAAAACTTAAATAAATCTTAATAAAACATAGTTTCACTTATATATCTCTTTACTATCAGTGGGAATGAAAATTACAAAAATAGATCTTAAAATTTGCCGAACGTTTTCCATTTACACTGAGATAATCTTCAAGGCATTGATATTGAAATTTACATAACAAATTGCTTTAAAGGAAAGTTTTTATAATAAATACTTTAAAACTTCTCTAAATGCTTATGACTTACATAAGAAGGAATATATGAATATTTCTATTCAATATATTGATTGTATTTTAATTTTCAATTCTTAATTGTTTTAATTAATAAAAAGTTAAAATAAGCAAAAGTTAGAATCGACTTTTGTTTGCTTAGAAAAAGCTAAACTTCAACTTTTTCGGAGTTTTAATTTTCATAATTAAGATGAACTTATTTTAAAAGTGATTAATGGACTGAAAACTTGAGGGGAATTAACTTAATGATAGACATAATTATTGAGAATTAATAGACAAACATTTAATTTGATACTTACTTTTTATTAGAAAAGCTGAATAAATATAGAAAACTGAAAACTTGATAGAAATAATATTTAATAAACTTAATTAAAACTCGAATCAGAAAAATTTGAAACAACTATAATATTTTCTTTGAAGTTTTAACTTTTGTTATACCCTTTCGATCGAATTTGATGACTGACCCAAGAAAGACTATTAAATATAAGAAAGTTTTTCAGAAATAAATTGATGTTTTATATCTTAGGATTTGATAGCCCATTAAAAGGGAAGTTAAATGTTTGGTTTCCCCTAATAATAGCCAACCAGAAGTCTAATTCAAGAATAGCTAGTTTTTTAGGTATGATAAACACTTGCAGTACGTATAATTTTCCACTCCTTCTAGAAGTGCATCATTTTATGAATTGATGGTGAAAAAGTTGATTAAACTTGTATTTTCAGATTCTTTAATTTTAATTGATGAACACTTTCGGGTCAGGATTTAAGGTCTTCCTAACTATTAAAACATTGATATAATCTAGAATAGCGTCACGTCTTTGTATTGTAATTAAGTTTGCTATTAATTATTTCATTTTCAACTGCACTTTTTGTACCCAAAGTTTTAAAAACTTATTAGAAATTGTAATTTTTTTCGAGAAGTCAATTGAAATCGCAACCATTTGAAATGCTTTTTAATTTATTGAATTATAAAAACTATAATTAGTTGGCTTTAAGACATTTTTCATACTTTAGAGTTCAAAGCGTTAAGAAACTAATAATTCATTCATTTTATTACTAATAAAACCAGTTCTTTATCGAATAAATTATGAATTCGGAGACAGAAATTCGATATCTTTATCACTTATAGAAAGTTGAACAAATTTTAGAGTTGAAGAGTTAAAACACGTGTCTTTAAGTGGTTAGAATTTTCATTGAATTTCTAACCTTTTACTTACAAATATCTTAACTTTTGAAGAGAAATTTTATTTTAAAGCTAAAGTTTTATTTATCTCAGAGAAAGTTATTGCAAACAGATAAATAAACCATTTTCAAGAAATTTTTAGAAATTTTGAGCTTCAATATAAATTACCTTAAAATAAAATGAATAGATATTTTGTTACAAAGAAATTATTTAATTTTCTGAAGAAATAAATTATAAGGAAGCGGGACATATAGAAGTTGTTTAAGTCCTTCGCCTAAGAATTAGCATAAAATTACTCAAATCTAATCTAAATTAGCCATACCATACATTTACCGCAAAGATTTAAGTGAAAACTTGGGAGTATTTTTTTTGAAGTTCACCTTAAATTAATTTATCTTCAAAGTTTTTTGAATGCTTATCTGTTTTTGATCAAATTATTAATAAACCGAAGTGTAAAAGAGTTAGAACTTTCATTAACTATTAAAAATGAAGATATGAGGCTTTCTTTATGAATAATGACAAACAAATCTAAAAATCAATCAAAATTAAATAGATTTTCGATAGTCAGTAGAAGTTTGAATCATTACTTTCTCGTTTTATCAATTCTATTGATCAAAAACAGATGTGTGCCGTTAAAAAGTAAAAAATACCCATATTATCATTATTTATTATATACTTTGTGAGGTGCGCTTTAACTTTCTACAAAAATCTTAGAAATTTTATATTAGAAATCTATGTACAAATTTTCTAATATTTTTGTATAAAGTTAAAGCACAACCCCACAAATTATATAATAAATAAAAAAGTGGGTATTTTTGGACTTTTTAAAGGCACACATTATATATAGCATTTAAGAGAAACTTTGAAATAAGTAAGATTACGGTAAATTACTTCTAAAAAATATTCATATAGACTGATTTAAATTATTTTTAATTTTTTTTAAAGTAGAACGTCAGTCAACAAACCAAAGAAACACACAAACTATGTTGTGCTAAAATAATGTAAAAACTGATCGGAAACATTGAACGGAACTTCGTCTTCTAACTATTCATGTGAATTGCGGAATTTTGATCATGAGCAATTTTCAATAACTATGTGCTAAATACGCATCCAATTTAATAAGTATATCAATTTTTACAGTATTTGAGTTCAACAAATAATACAAATGTAATAATGACTTCAGTGAATCAAATATGTTTAAGTTTATTATATTTGGTGTATATTTGTGAAAGTTTTAATTATAGAATTGGAAGCAAATGTGGATTTCCTGGTCTTCCACACCAAACCAAAGTTGAACCCGAAAAACGTCTCTATGAAGATGGAGAAGAAATAAGCTTTAGATGTCCTGATGATAAACTTTATTCAAAAGCACAAAAGAAAAAATGTGTGGCAGGAGTTTGGATGGGACAGAGGTCTAAGTGTGGATACTTTCTAAGAAATCAGTTAAAGCACGTCATGATCACTGATTTAAATACTAATCAAGTTGTTTTTGAAGGCGACACAATTAATTACACGGCATCTGACTCTCCCGCATCTTTTTATAATTATAAAGGTGCTGCAGTTACTGTATCTCAAGCTCATAACCCTCATAAGTGGTATTTTAATTTTTCTTATCCGATGTCTTTCGACTTATTTTTACTCAATGTGAGAATACCGAAGACAATGAAACATATGGGCCATATTTTGAACTCAATCGATGCGCTTCGTGTCAAATCTGTTCACATAATGAATGATCAGCAAAGAAACTGTACAATTGATTTCTCAACTCGTGATAAATCTTCTAAAATATTTTGGTTTTTTTGTACTGTGAGTGGTAATAAAAGTTCAAATGAACCCATTTCTATATCATTTATAACAAGTGCGATCCAACCCATTGATATGATAGGTTTACATCAGGTGTACTTCACTAAATTGCAATATTGTGGACAACCACAAGTACCACTTCTAACTCAATTAGACTCTGATAATGAAGATGATGATCAAATTAAATGTGACCCTAAAGTTGCAATCTATGCAAATGATGATCCGATAGCTTCTCAACTCAAATATGAAATTAAGGATTCATTTAGCAGTTGTGTTGACAATGAGTATTGGGCCGGAAATCCTAAATGCTTGCCAAAAAAGTTTTGTGAAATGGATTTGAGAGAATTGAATAGAGAAATAATTTCAGTACAAAATGCTTATATTTTTAACAAAACCAAATGGTTTGCTATCGAAGGAACTATTGTTGAGTATAAATGCAAAAGTGGTTTTGAGTTAATGTTGAATCCTAAAAGAATTTGTCTGCACAACTCATCTTGGGATCAAAACGGACCAATTTGTGCTCAAAAAATGGACAGAGGATTAAAACAAAATAGTAATGATTTCGTGTTTTCTAACTAACTCTCGAATAAAAAACGGATTGATTTTGTAACTATTTTAAAAATATTTAAACTTCTTAAAAAACAATCCTTTTAAAGCCTATTCTCTATTCTCCCCAATTAATTAAATAACAAATAGATCATTAAGATTAAAATAAATTAATTTCCGGCCTCCAGAAATCTATCACAAATATTTTGAAAAAAGCCTTAGTTATTTTTAACTCAAATCCATTAAGAAATTTATTTCTGACTTTTTTCACGCCAGAAAAATTATTTTGTGATTCAAGTTGAGTGTTTTTGAATAAAGACAATGGTCTCATTATTATAGAGAGTACACCTTACTATTTGACCGATTTTGAAGGCTTTTTGTAAACGAAAACTACTGGAAATTATGGGAGCACCACATTTTGCTCATTCACATTTCGCTCGAACCTGTTTTCTATCCCCTCAATGACTAATTCCCCAAAAGTTTATCCCATTTTCAAACTCGTAAATAAACTAAAACCAAAGGAAACTTATTTCAACTTAAATATATTGAATGAATGAAAACTAATAAATCAATAAATTAAGACTATTTTATTTATATTTTTAGATAAAGATATTGGCTTTGCATCATAGATTAAATAATGAAGATATCAATAAGGACCTACTTGACCCTCACAGATTAAATGTAGTAAATACTTTTTGAAACAAATGAAATCAAAATCACTTCATTCACTTTCATTCACTTATGAGTTTTGATTTAATTATTTTTATTTCTATAAACAATAAATAATTCAATATTTGTTATGAAAACTTGTAAATCAGGTGATTCAGTAGTTCATGATAATAACATTTTTAATAAGCATAGTTCGGTCAATGGGAAAGGTTGGTACAGATGCAAACAGAAGTTGTAATGTGAGGACGTGTTTCAACATTGAGGCAATTTAATTAATATTTAAAGTACTAAAATGTTTGTGATCAACTAATTTGAGCTTATTCTTCATTCATTCATAATATTTAAGTTGAAATAAGTTTCCTTTAGTTTTAGTTTATTTATGAGTTTGAAAATGGGATAAGATTTTGGGTAATTAGTTATTAAGGGGATAGAAAACAGGATGAGGGCGAAATGTGAACGGGTAAAACGTGGACGGACAAAACATGGTGTAGCCGAAATTATATCTTAAATTTAATATGATTTCAAAGCCTGAAATCTTGGCTTTTATTTGATATTTCATAAGTATATACATGAAATACAAAGAGGCAAAATAAATACATTTTCTCCTTATGGCTATCAAAATAAAGTTTTCCTTCAATAAAACAGTCTTTGGGATTTTTAGCATTATCTCACAAAAGTAAGAAATAGAGAAAGTAGAAAAATTTTCTGCAATTTATTCCCAGTTTTAATTAATTAAAAATATAAAAGCGTTAATCCGTGTTTCATACGAGGCGTTAATTCTGAACTTTCAATAAGTTTTCTCTTGAGATAAAAATTAACAATAATATTAAATATAAGTTTTTTGCATTTAATTTAGGTATTTTTGGAACTCTAGGATTCATGATTACAGTGTTAGCTTTTTTGGCTATTATTCTAATTTTAGTTACAATTGTTATTATTATAATGAAAAGAAGTCAAAATCGTAATAAACATCAATTGAAACAGCATTTGAATGATTTAAAGAAATCAGAATATACTGGTATTTATGACAATCAAATGTCTAATAACGGAGATTATGCAGAACCTAATTATGATCAGAACTATGAAAAAGAAAAGATATATAAATTAAATTCTCTTTATATGACTCCTTATCATTGATTCTTTAGATTTCTGTATTTTTAAAAAATTTTGGGTCGTATAATTTGTTCTTTGAATAAAATTTTCAACAAATATAAAGGAAATTCTCTAAAATATACTTAATTTAAGGTAATTTTGGTTTATATGAGAATAATATGTCAAAATAGCTTCCAATACTTGAAAAACTTTAAATTGCTATAATATCAAAGTTTTCAATAGATTTTGTTGTAAAATCTTGAGTTTGTTTCTCGTGAGAGTCTCGACACTATAGGTGGGTGGGTAGAGGTTTAAAACGGACCCCTACGAACCAAGACCTTTACAAAATATTGACCCTCCCCAGACCGCCCGCGGAGTAACCCGCGTACTTTTACTCGACACCACTCAATTCTCTAAAGCTCCGACTCTTGAATTGCGCTTTATTGTTAACTCAATATTCAATATTAAATAATGTGAATGAGTTTTATCTACAAATTGAATAATATCTTTGAATAAGTTCGCCTTAAATTAATTTACTTTCAAAGTTTTTCATAAATTCTATATCTGTGAGCCTCATCAGGTCATCAGGGTTTGGGGTTGACACCATTGTTCATCAAATGTAAGGACTACATCCCTCTATAGGCAGCTTATGTAACACATCACTAACTTTATTGAAACTTTTTACAATTTTACATGAGCTGCCTATAGAGGGATGTAGTCCTTACATTTGATGAACAATGGCGTCAACCCCAAACCCTGATGAGGCTCACATCTGTTTGTAGAGAAAAAGTTGTGAAAACAATAGTTTAATAGTTCGAACTTTCTTTAACTATTGAAAATAATCAACTGTTTTCAAATAATTATAAGATATCATAATAAAAATAATTGAAAATTTGATTTTCACTTTAATATTATAACATTTGATAAATAGTTAAACATTTGACTCACGAATTGACTGGTATTAAAATTTGATTAAGTTTTAGACTTTGTGTCATTTTTCATAATGAAAAACTCTGATCTTTATTTTCAATAGTTAAAGAAAGTTCGGAAACAGATATAGGATTTATGAAAAACTTTGAAAATAAATTAATTTAAGGTGAACTTCTTCTAAAAAATTATTCAATGTCTTAATCCTTACAATTGAGAGGATTATTTTCTAACTGAATTGAGTTTTCGTATTTTAATCCACGAAGAAATGGGGAGAAAACGTCTTCATCTAAATACGTGATGTTATTATAAATTAAATTCAAAATTAACATTACTTTAATGAAGAAAAAGAAATAATTGATATTTTTATTCTATTAATCTTTAATACATGAAATATTGAAGTGATCTCTTTTTATTTACTAAGAAGGAGTTAAATAAAATCTATATGAATTTATGAGCGTAGCTTATTTTAAAAAGTAATACTAAAATAAGCTCATTCAAATTCAAATGTATAGATTGGTTTAAATGATTTTTCCATATAAGTAGAACAACAAGTCAACAAACCATCGGTCGAGAAACCCTTTGATAGAACGATATGAAAATCGAGTGGAACTTCGTCTTCAAATTATTCATAAGAAAGTGAAATTTTAATTTTAAGCAGAGCTTTCCAATTATCAATAACTATAGTTTTAATACATACTACGTAAGTTATACAGTATTTGAGTTTAACAGAAAAATACAAATGTAATAATGACTTCAGTGAATCAAATGTGTTTAAGTTTATTATATTTGGTGTATATTTGTGAAAGTTTTAATTATAGAATTGGAAGCAAATGCGGATTTCCTGGTCTTCCACATTAAACCAAAGTTCAACCCGAAAAACATCTCTATGAAGATGGAGAAGAAATAAGCTTTAGATGTCCTGATGATGAACTTTATTCAAAAGCACAAAAGAAAAAATGTGTGGCAGGAGTTTGGATGGGACAGAGGTCTAAGTGTGGATACTTCCTAAGAAATCAGTTAAAGCACGTCATGATCACTGATTTAAATACTAATCAAGTTGTTTTTGAAGGCGACACAAGTAATTACACGGTATCTGACTTTCCCGCATCTTTATATAATAATAGAGGTAATGCAGTCACTGTAATGAATGATCAGCAAAGAAACTGCTCAATTGATTTCTCAACTCGTAATAAATTTTCTAAAATATTTTGGTTTTTGTGTGATGTGAGTGGCATTAAAAGTTTAAATGAACCCATTTCTATATCATTTATAACAAGTGCGATCCAACCCATTGATATGATAGGTTTACATCAGGTGTACTTCACTAAATTGCAATATTGTGGACAACCACAAGTACCACTTCTAACTCAATTAGACTCTGATAATGAAGATGATGATCAAATTAAATGTGACCCTAAAGTTGCAATCTATGCAAATGATGATCCGATAGCTTCTCAACTCAAATATGAAAATAAGGATTCATTTAGCAGTTGTGTTGACAATGAGTATTGGGCCGGAAATCCTAAATGCTTGCCAAAAATGTTTTGTGAAATGGATTTGATAGAACTGAATAGAGAAATAATTTCAGTACAAAATTTTTAACAAATTACACAATTTTTAACAATACCAAATGATTTGCTAAATCTAAGGAATAAATGTAAAATTTGTTATGAGTTAGTGGCAAATTCTATAAGTATTTGTCTTAATAACTCGACTTAGGATCAAAACGGATTAATTTGTGCTCAAATAATGCATACGGAGTCTAAACAAAGTAGTAATAATAATATTTCATGTTCTTTCATTCATTATAAATAATTTTAAACTCTCAATAAGTTTTCACTTGAGTTTAACTTATTGAATATGTGTTTGCATCCAATTTAGATATTTTGGGAACTCCAGTATTCATGTTTACTATCTTGGCTTTCCTGGCTATTATTCTAATTTTAGTCACAATTGTTGTTATTATAATAATAAAAAGAAGTCATAATCATAATAAACAACATTTGGAACAACATTTGAATGATCTAAAGAAATCAGAAAATATTTATGACGATAATTATTTGAACGGAGATTATGCAGAACCTAATTATGACCAGAATCAGAAAGAGATCTCTATAAATTCAATTCTCTTTATCAAAAATAATATTGAAAATTGTGAGAAAGAACAAGAAACAGAAAAATCTGAGAGAAAATTTTGAGAAAAAAAAGAAATTGAATCGTTTCATGAAATTTTTATGAAATTTAAAACTTTAGCATTAATTCAAAAATTAAAATTGAAAAGTTGAACAATAAAGATAAATCTGATTATCAAAATGCTGACGAAATTTAAACCAGAATAAGTCAATTAACTTGTATTTTTGAAGTTAAATTATAAACATTTCAATAATTAATGTTTTTAACTATAAATGTAACTAAACAGTTAGAAATTAACAATTAGAAAGTGTCAAGTGATTGAAAGAGAGTTTAATTGTTTTCAAATAAGTTGTAATTGTGTTACAAAGTGTTTATATTTATAGTGAAAAACATGTTTTTATTAAATTTTTGCCTAATTTTAATTTTGAATAACTATTCATTTATGAGATCTCTATTGAATTATTTTTGTAAGATTTTCTTAACTTATTTCGCACTAATAAAACACTTGTTGATAGGACATTATGAAGGGATTAACTTATAATCAGGTATTTTGTTCATCATATACTTTAGAGACTTTGTGCTAATTATTTTTTGAATGCACTAATGGTTTCTGAGAAATTCAATTTTTAAGTTATTTTCTAAAATTATTTAAGGGGTTAATCATTGCTTAAGACTAGACAAGACTGTTTGCAATATTTGATGAGCTTAAAATGATTGATTAAAAACTTATTTCCAATACAAAGACGTTATTCTACAGTGCGTAACAAAAGTCAGGAACCAATGGAGCTATTCTTAAAACTAATTAAAGCTATATAATTATTGAAATTGCAATCAAATATCTATATCAATATGATATCTTGAAAGAGCTTCTAAAAAGCTTTCATTTGATATCAAATTGAAGATTTTCAGTGTTAGAATAACAATGTCCATCAAAAATTCGAGTTTGTGAATTTGAGGTACTGTCACTTCGGGGTTAGGAAGTTTTTGTCAATGTATTGATATTGACTCAAATATTAATTAAGAATGAAGTATTCTTGCAATAAGTTTTAAACGTTACTTATAATAATAATCAGAATCATATTCCCATTAAGAACAAAATGAAATTTATTTACTTTTAATATCAATAATTATCAGAATCGGGACTCCGTCGTATCATTGGTAACTTGAAGAGTTTTGACCCCTCCCCTTGAAATTTCAGGAAATCTGGAAATGAAACCCCTTGACGTAGAACCTGCTGCACACTGTTCTATACCTCTTATTATTCTATGATTTAGAGAAAGTTGTGATTTGATAGGATCTGATTTACAGAAGTCGTACTGTTTATTCAATTCATATGTTGAGTAAATAACTTCGCTGCAGAACATCTTCAATTATTTATTCGTTTAATTCAATTGGACTTCTAATTTGATTCAATATAAAGCTTAAGTTTATTTTAATTATTTTCATCTCTAAAATTAATTGAGTATTAGAATAACTCCATTATTATATCATCAATTAATCATAGCTTCAATTTAATGATAAATTTTGTAATTAATTAAAGCAATAAATCTATAATTCATAAAAATCTGAAACAATATTGACGACTGTTTTTAATAGAATTTATTTTTTGTCAAAAAGTAAAGCATTTGTGTATTTATTCATAAATTAGTTTGAGTGCTACAATATTTGCTGTGTTTGATGCGAAAGTCCATTATCAATGGATGCTTAGATACATTATTTGGACTACTAATTATAATTTCGCAAAAAACGATGATTTTTTAGAGAGTATTTTATCTGTTTCTATCGTAACCTAAATTATGCATTTGTCACTCATGTATGAAATACTGTAGATGAAATACAAGCATGAATTACTATTTAATGACAGCAGGTTGAATTAAGTGGAATTGAATCACACAGCTCATAAGTACCACCCTCTTTATGTGTAATATTATTGGCGCACTATATAAATGCACTTCTGTTAAACCTCTTTTTGCAGTTCAGGCACTATATACGTTCCATACAGTAAACTCTCTTTATGTTACTTTTATAAATAAAATAGAGAATTATTCGATAATAAGCTTTTATTATTAATACAATTACATAATAAAAGTTTAACTAAAATTAACATTAAAATGTAAGAATAGTCTAAATTTATTTTATTCAATAAAAATAACATAAAGAGAGTTTACTGTATGGAACGTATACAGTGCCTGAACTGTAAAAAGAGGTTTAACAGTAGTGCATTTATATAATGCGCCAATAATATATATTATTGTCATTTTCATGGAAATCAAGCCTTAAAGAGTCTTTAAAAAATCAATCATTGGTAAGAATGACTAAAAAGCCATAACAAGGACAATTGATAATTTAAAGTGTAAATAAGTAAAAATCCTTCTTATTTGGCGCGGTCATTGAAAATTGCGCATTAATTATAGAAATAACGGGATTTTACAGCATTTCATGTAAGTTACGCGTAATTCAAATACAATATTAAATCTATGCATAATTTATATCCAAAATTCAATCCACACGTGAAATACAACCTTATTTCTCTCTTATCTATATTGCCTTTTCTAACAGATGGTGTTATATTAATTGATATTTTAGAAAAATACGTTCTTTTGATGTTAGAAAGAAGTGCAAATGGAGTGATTGATGTCAATCGAAAAAAAATGTTTGTGTTCATGCACAATTATAATATATACTATTAATAATCTTTTTTTGACATTTATTCATTGGAAATTCAAACCATATGGCAATGACTCTAAACTTTATATAATTGGTTAATTAGTTATTCAATTTATACGAACATTTAAATAATAAAAATGAAGTTCGAGTTCACTCCCATTTAAAAGTCTTGAATTGAATTTATGGAATCAAATTGAAAATTATTAATTTATTGATCAAGTGATAATTTGAAAATATAAGTAATGCCTCAACAAATAGAAGAAGAGCCCCTTAACAGGACGGCACCACCGAAGACAGAACTGCAAGAATTGCTATTTAAAGCAGATCAAGTGGCAGATGAGTCATTGGAATCAACGAAACGTATGATATCATATTGTGAAAAGAGCCAAGAAGCTGGTATTCGTACTTTAGTGGCTTTAGACGAACAGGGAGAACAACTGGATCGAATTGAAGAAGACATGTACAAAATAAATGAAGACATGAAAGAAGCTGAAGAAAATTTAGCAGAAATGGAAAAATGCTGTGGTATTTATGTCTGTCCGTGCAATAAACCTAATAAGTTTAAAGAAGATGCGGGAACGTGGAAGTCAAGTGAAGACGGGAAAATAGTAAGTGGACAACCGACACGAGTTGTAGATGACCGCAATGGTGAAGGTCCAGTGACTACACAATATATCGCTAGAATAACTAAAGATGCACGAGAAGACGAAATGGAAAAGAATTTGAGACAAGTAAGTACTATGATCGGCAACTTCAGGAATATGGCCTTTGATATCCGTAGTGAAATCGATTCTGGGAATGAACAAATCTCCCAAATCATTAAGGAGGCGGAATTTAATGAAGAACAAATAGAAAAAGCTAATGAATGGGCTAAGAAACTAAATAAAAAATAATTCTTCATTTTATAAAATCAATCATATTTCCTACTTTAATGCCATGTACACCAGACTTGTCACAGGTCAATCGCTTGAGAGGGTGTAAACTAGAGGTGATATAAGCTCTTGGGATTCGATAAACAAGTTTTTCACAAAAAATATTTTACTACCAAAAAAATTAAAGTTTTTTTTATTTGCCGTTCAATTTTTTTCTTGACACTTTTCTGGAACGACAATATTTTCTTAAAACTTAATCAAGAATTAACTAAATATGGAGTCTTGTTTGCAAAAAAGCATGGCCTTTATGTTTTAACATTTATAGCCTATGATTGAAGGGATTTATCCGAATATTTTTTATTTTTTATTCGACTCAAAACCGATTTATATTTTATTATCAGTATGAGTATGAACGATGTGAGGTATTGCAGGCCTTTATAGAAATATTTTCTGAAATTATTATTTCAAAGTTCAAGGTATGACTTTTTTTAATTTAAATAAGCAAAGGAGGACCAATTAACCCTTCTTAGTTTTTAAAATCCTTTTGAGGGTTCACATCTCCAGCACACATGACCTTTGCCAAGTCTGATGTACACCAAAATATCTATGATTTGATTTACGACTTGTTACCACTCAATGCTATCAATGTGTTTTGTTTGTGTTATTTGTTGCTTTAACCTCTTCAGAATGCAAAGCATTGATTATTATTAGTGGTCGGTATTTTCGAGATATGAGGTCTCTATTCTCGAAGAATCATTTGCTCCGAGTCTCGACTATTTCTCGAATTTAGAGTTAAGAACTTAATTTTTTCAAAGCCTTAATTGTTGAGTTCTTAATGTTTTGTTACATCTAAGCATGAAAAACATTATGTATTTGCAGCTTTCATTCAAAAGTACAATTTTATTAACTCATTTTTGTTTTATAATTTCAATCTAATTTCTATAATAAAACTTCAAAAATATGATTTTAAGTTAATAATTTTCCTGAAATATAGTGATAAAATTCATGAAAATCAATTTCGAGACTTGAACGAGGTCAGCTTGATCGAGACTCGAGAAGTAAATTTTCAATCGAGACACGAGACCCGATACCGAGCACTAGTAATTATTATTACACTTTGTTTCACAACAAAAGACGACTTTATATTTTCTCAAATTTTATCAAAAATCTATCATTATTTATATTTCTATCATTTAATAAATGTCATAAATAACAAAAATCTTGAAACAATATAATTAACTGTTTCTAAGTATTCATTGATAATAAATGTGTTCCAATTAATGATCATTTGCCAAAACACTTTTTTACTTTGAAAATAGTGAAATGTACAAAAAATAGTTTTTTTTATCATTTTGATGATTGACTATAACTTTTTGAGATTATTTCTAATTATTCACATCAATTCTATTTTATCATAAATTTTATTTCAAAATTATTCTTAACATACATGTAAATAACATGAGCTTTGCTGACTACTCAACTTTTTAAATAATATTGAGTTGAATTAGGAACAATTCAATCTCTTATTTTTATTTGCTGATTGCTAATTATTCCTGTTGGATTGCGAATCTACATTTGTAGTATCCCAATTATCGTTAGGTCTTTGATCATTTCAGTTGTTATTCGAATAGGCATTTTTATCCCAATTATCGTTAGGTCTTTGAACATTTCGGGTTTTATTCGACTCATAGTACACTTTTTGTATATGAAATAGTCTGTATCTAGGTTGATTACTTATTTTGACACCTAAAGACCATTGTCTGAGATTTTGATGAAGTTTGAAACTTGAAAATCCATTATCAGGGAATTTTCGGTTTTTACAGAAGCTTCAAACTTTGAAGTCATTTTTCTCGAAATGATAGTTTTACGAGTTGGCACTTTATAGAACTCAACCGACGATATATAGTTTACATTGATAAATGGAGGAATTGGAGAAAAGCATTTTTAAATAATTTGAGGCAAAATTTCGATAATATCAATTTGGGGGCTTTTTTACAGAGAATTCAATTTTTGTTATAAATTATAAATAATAAGTAAACTATCATTTTGAGTCTTAAAGTGTGTCCCAATTCTTTTCCACATACATTAGATTTTCAACTGAATTATTCTAAAGGCTAACACTATTTCATGATTGGAAGTTACAGTCTCAGAGTAGACATGTTCATTATTTAATTATTTAATGATATAGGAGTAGCACTGCCATAGGCAGGCAGAGAGAGGGTGTCCGGTGCCCCAAAAATTTTTAGAAATTTAAGTTTAGATCAGGAATATGTGAA
Organism: Camisiidae sp.; assembly: GCA_034696325.1. Lineage (NCBI taxonomy): Eukaryota > Metazoa > Arthropoda > Arachnida > Sarcoptiformes > Camisiidae > Camisiidae sp. The sequence continues at coordinate 18,568 of JAQFZT010000817.1, forward strand.
AAGTCTTATATGATAAGGCCGAATATGTCGTAATAAATAATGTTATATTATGTTGAAAACATTCAATTCTTGAATAATGGAAAAATTTAAAAATTTTGTTCTCAATCAAATATTTATAATATTCAATATAAGATTTTAGAAAACACTTAACATATATATTAAGCTATAATTTTTTAAATAAATTTTTTTTAAGACTATGAAAACTTTAAATTCATTCAAAAAATAATTGAATTTAATCTGAAGTTTGAAATTTGACGAATCTATGTTTAAAAGTTTAATCGAATCTTTTGAAAGATTTTGTTGATTTGAAATTTTCGTTAACAAATATCGATAATTGGTATATGAAAATGAAAAATCCCTTTGAAAAGAAAAATTCAAGAAATGAATAAATAGTATTTTGATTTAATAATTATATTTAATCTTAAATGAATGCGTGAATAAACTTACTTGTAATCCATTCAATACAATAAACACATAAGAAAAATATGAGAAAATAGAGCCCAACTGTTCGATATATAATATAAATGAAATCCATGTGAAGCCTAAAGTGCATAGAATTAAAGTAAAGGAAAAAATTCTTGGCTTTGAAGCGAATTCAGGTTTTCTTCGAATTTTTTCATTTAAGACCAACATTTTTCTCCAAAAATAAAAGATGAAAATTGCATTCATCAAAATCAAAGAAAGTGCTGGACCTGAAAATTAAAGTTTTATTTCGTTTACTGAAAATCAGAAACTTTTTATGTAATGTTACCAATAATTATCCAAATATTGTTTGAATATTCCTTTGAAGATATCCAACAGCTATTGAAAAATGATAATTTTGTCATGTTTTATGTTCTATGTATTGATATTTGACTTACAAATACTCTCCCACAAGAGCTTCAAGAAATATATTCTCTTTAAACCAAATAATAGTAAAAGCGATAACACATATAATAACAGGCATTCCATAACCGAACAAAAACATTGTAAATGTCTTTAAACCAAATGAAAGTACATTTTTAGTCATTCCATACAAATGAAGTCCTTCCAAAAGTATCCATGAAAATGATGCCAATAATGAATATAATAGTAATCCAGAAGATGTTTGACATAACCACTAATATAAATCATTATACTTATTATTATTAATAAAGTTATTGACTCTAAATTTTTTAATTTAATGTCAACTTGAAATACCTGAGCCTTATTCTCAGTTCTTTCCATTCCAAAAACTACTAATAAATTCACTACTAATAGACAAAGACAGAGATTATAGGTTATTATTTTCCGTATTTTGGTCAAAGATTCAGTAAATCCATCGCTTTTACTCCTTTTACTCAATAACATCATTAGAATTGTGAGTATGAGAGAAACGATAGAAAGTCCACAACAACTATAAGTTAGTATTGATTTTACGAAATTATTATCTTTTCTTCCACTCAAGTCCATAATCGCAGCGAAATTTGTTAAATGATTGCATTCACAAACAGAATAATCACGATTTGAATCTTTGAATATAAG
>JAQFZT010000818.1:0-20067 GCA_034696325.1 Camisiidae sp.
AAAGGTGATGAAAGTATGATTTTTCAGTGAGCTTGAAAAAATCAAACGGGGACCAAAGGTACACTTTTTTTAATTTTCAAAAAACTGGGACTTCACCCAAAACCCTATCGTGTTCCAGGCTCATTTTGAGAGACAATTTTTTTAATTTCAAACAAAGTTCTTAAAAAAAATTTCAAAATTTGTGTCCATACTTTTATTCTAAAATGAATTATATATTTGGCAATACTGCCAAAGACACTGCAATAAAGACTTTTATTCATTTTCAAGTGGTTTTCATCGAAACTAAACATTTATTAACTCAACTCAACTCAGTTTAAAACTATTCACATTTTCAGATCAAAACAAATGCTTTAAATTAGTCTACACTTAAATCAATGTAAATTATAGTCTGAAATTATATTTAACAATAGATTGTCATTATTTATGGGTCACAACTAATATTATGCTAAACCTATTACTGTATACAATAAATTAATATAAAAACCAATAAAATTTTTTTAAACATTTTAAAACTAAGCGCTCTTTTGAAGTTCTAAATAAGGGATTTTCACCTTCAAAGCTTTACATCAAAATGAAAGACATGCGCAATGAGTGCAAAATATATTTATAATAGATATCAATATAAAATTGAAAATCAAAAGGCATTTAAATCAAAAAATGTTAAAAGCGATTCGATTAATGCCGCGATTTTCGGCTCAAGCGATGAGTCGGCGGTCACTGAATGTTCACGAACACGTAGGTATGGATGTGTTACGAATGGGTGGTGTAAACGTTCCTCGATTTGGAGTGGCGAAGACTCCACAACAAGCCATTGATATCTCACGCGAACTCTCGTCTAGTGATTTTGTGGTCAAAGCACAGGTGTTAGCCGGAGGTCGAGGTCGTGGGAGCTTCACTTCAGGACTTAAAGGTGGTGTTAAACTAGTTTATTCGGCAGAAGAAGTACATGAAGTGGCCCGACAAATGTTAGGTAAATATGAATCAAAGTTTCTCAAACCATAATTCATGTTTGTATTCACTCCATATTAGGTCATACGTTAGTGACCGCACAGACCGGCGAGAAAGGGATCAAATGCTCTGAAGTGATGATAGTGGAGAGAGTGTTTCCGCGTCGGGAATACTATTTCGCTATTATGATGGAAAGAGCTTATAACGGACCCGTCATTATAGCCTCATCACAGGGAGGCGTTGCCATCGAAGACGTGGCCAGAGATACACCAGAAGCTATTGTCACTCAACCGATTGATATCGAGACTGGAATCACACAAGAAGTCGCGTCTTCAATAGTTAAAAGACTTGGTTTTCATACTGCGAGTCATGAGCAAGCGATTGATCTTATCATCAAATTATACGAAGTCTTCATCGCAAGAGACGCCACAATGATTGAAATCAATCCTATGATTGAAGACACTTCTGGTCAAGTGTTGTGTTTGGACGCAAAGTGTCGTTTTGATGATAACGCAGAATATCGACAGAAAGAAATATTCGCGCGAAAAGACTGGACACAAGTAGATGAACGAGAATTGAAAGCAGCCGAACATAATCTAAATTATATCGCTTTAGACGGAGATATCGGCTGTTTAGTGAACGGGGCCGGCCTTGCGATGGCCACTATGGATATCATTAAACTTCACGGCGGAAGTCCGGCCAACTTTCTAGATGTTGGCGGCGGTGCGACCGCGCAACAGGTGACCGAAGCGTTTCGCCTCATATCGTCGGACAGCAAAGTTCAGGCAATTTTAGTTAATATTTTCGGTGGAATCATGAGATGTGATGTTATCGCTGAAGGAGTTATAGCGGCCGCTCAAACGTTAAAACTTAAAATACCGATTGTTGTCAGACTTCAAGGTATCGTTTCTTCTTTTAATCGTTTATTGCATTTAATTAACTTTTACTCATAGTATTCAATCTTCAATTCAATTCTTGTTAATCGCATCACACATTAATTCGTTATAAAAGTCCATTAAATTAATTTGACATCTTTTAAGCCTTAAGAAGAGTATAGATTTACTCGAAAACGTTTGGCTAAAAGTCTATTGACTAAAAGTCTATCGAATTAATTGATTTTATTTATGTTTTGACTAAAAAATTGAATTAATTTGAAGGCACTCGAGTGGATGACGCAAAAGCATTGATAGCAGCGAGTCGTCTAAGAATACTAGCGTGTGATAACTTAGACGAAGCCGCAAAAATGGTGGTTAAGATGTCGGCCATCATAGGTCTGGCCCGATCGGCGGCGGTGGACGTCAACTTTGAACTACCCATTTAATTAACAATCGATTTAATTTAATTTACAATCAAAACTCAGTAAATCTCTTGTTAAATAAAATACTGTATTTTTTGCACATCTTATAAATAAGTTTAAACATTATATAAATAATTAAATTTTCAGAATTTATTTTTTCTCAATTTTGGGTGTAATTAAAAGTAAGTAAACTTTTTACAAATTATTTGTTAGAACAGTATTATAATTGTTATTACTATTAATTGTCTGATTGATTGATGCAATTCTCTAGTTTTTTGCTTAAGAATTATTGTGAAATCTATTGTAGTTAACATTTGTTTAAAGAGAATAATAATTAGTTATTCAAATGAATTAATTATTTTGTTATAAATTAATTAAGACATAGATCTGATGAGTCTCTAAATAATACTTCAATTGTATAAAACTATTATTAAACTTAAGCTTTAAAGTAAATAATTATAAGAATAAACACTATAAGAACTTGTCAAGAGTCTTATCGATTGAGGCCAAACACCTCGTGATAACTTCTTATCCAAAGAATTTTATCATTAATGATAATAAAAAACTAATGTTTTGCTAATTCATTCTTCTCAAGTGCTGTCTTTATCGACTTTTTATTTATTCAATTAACAAACAAATAGTTTGTTTAGTTTTCGGCTTAATTTAAAAGTTAGCATAAAATTAGCATAAATTTGGGATTAAAATGAGATTTGTTTGGATTTAATTAGAAATTTAATTTGATTTATAGGCTTAGAAGTCTTTGTCGTGTTAAAAAGTGATAAATGTGTAAAAAATGTAAAGAGATTTCCAAAAATACATTTGAATATCAAAGAATTTGATCGATTTTTCCGTAAATATTTCACTGCTTAAGAGCTAACTCTAAGCACAAAAATACTTGAATCCATAATCTATTAACTCTTGAAAACCGAGTTCTTAAGCTTTGATCTTTTTTACATTAATATCATGTATAAAAGTGTGAAAAAAGATTTATTAAATCTTGACAGAAATATAATTATAGCTTAAAAATTAATTTAGAGTAAGCCGTGATTTAAATTCCAAATATAATAATTCAAAAGAGCTCAACATATATAAAGATAGACTGTTTTTTTTGTACAGACACTGCTTTAAATCAAATTTAGTGAATAAATTCTTTATATTTAACACATGAAAATCTAACAGTATCTGAGTTTTAAGCACTTCTCTGCTGTTCTCATTGTGTATTCAATTCATGTTATTATGCCTATGATTTGTGTACTGTAAAGGCAGTGAAAGAAAAACCTAAAAGAAGTATTTTGTTGAATACAAATGTGTTCTCTTGAATAATATAAAGAATGCAAATTATAGCTCAACAGAACATTTACATTCTCTCGATTTAGAGAGAAAGGGCTGAACACAGACTTTTTCTTATACATTATAAATGAATTCTAGATTTTTACAGGAATACAAGCTTTAAAGTAGTGCCAGAATGAGAACTATCTCTAGAAACACATCTATTTTACAGGTAAGTGACATTAGGGCGAGAGCTATGCGAAGATTACCTAAGCACTAATGTAAAAATTTTTGCTTCACAAGTTTTTCTATGAATGCAGAAATTTTGGTCACAACGTTTTTCTATAAACAGAAATTGATTGCTTTCGTGCAGATATAGAAAACTGAAAACATCTATTAATTTTGATTCTATAGTATAGGATCTCTTTTTATATATACATTCACTCAACCATTAAGAGAACTTTCAACTAAAACTAATTAAAACGACTATTCAATCCAATGAAAATTTAATGCGCTTTGAAATTGGATAGCATTTGCACTAATCTCTGAATTGTATGAAAATTTCTATGAATTTTTAAACTCTTTATGTTTGGGTTTCTTCTATATATAACTTTCTTTTCTTCAATGCTCTCATTCTCTATATTTCATATGTGTATAGCGTGCGCACCATTAAAAAGCAAGTAATGTTTTTGCGGTTTTTGTTTCTTAATAAGTGTTTTTCTGACATTGATTTATGTTCACTAACTCTTATATTTCACAAGAAAAACACAGTTATTCATCTCAATCAGACCTTTTTCTGCAAACTATGTTAAGTATATAAACAATTTATTCACTATGAAAAAAATCTATTATAAGGTGAAGAAGATATTGAGAGAGAATAGTATGACAGGTTCAGCAGTAGACAAACACTTATAAAAATGTTGCTCAATTTGAAAGTTAAATTTTAGTTAAAAGTTAGTAATCACGAGACATAGTGTGCACACAAAGAGATACTGCAAAAGCATATTATCAAACATAACATTTTACATTATGAAAAGTTCATAAGTTTTGTTATAAAATTGATTCATCTATAGTTACAAGAAATAAAATAGAGTGCAATTCTTGTCGAATCATTCATTGAATTCATTGACAATATAAATAAAGAGAATATCTTTTAACATAACATTCTTAACCGACGATTTTATAATCATAAGATTCACTACAATATAGTGTTATGAAAATTGATGTTTTACTGAAGCTATAAAGTTGTCTTCACGACTATTATAGAGCGTACATGCAATGCATTTAATATATGCGAACTTAAAATGCTTCCTTTCAACAGAAAAATTGATTTCCGATAAAAGTATTCCTCTGTTCGTTTGTTTGCTCTAATAAAAGCCGTATATCAGTAAAAGCTATTTGTTAGAGAAAGAGTACTAGAAAGACAGTTGAATCTGACAAATTAATTTATTATAAAACTATGTCGTATTCAGATTTCAATTAGACCTGTTCATAGCGGTCAAAACCTCCCACCTGACCCGCCCGACTTTTTCTGGTCAGGACACGAAAGGCTCAAAATGTCAGCCCATTCGACTCGTCCGAAACTTTGCAATGACTAAAATTGATTGAATTAGATTGAGATTTATATAAGCGTATATACAAATCACTTTAAATGAAAGTTTGATCTATTTTTTGGGATCAGAAGAGCAGTCAGCTAAGGGCAGTCTTCACTGTGTGTGTGCTCGCTCGCAAGTAATTCAATTGATTTTATATTGTCAGTCTCAAAGGCTATGGTTTTTTATTTCAGGCAATTTTCAGTGCATTTTTTCTTGAATAAATTTCTTCAAATAATCGGATTACAGTTTTAATATCAAATATATTATACGCTTACATGTCGACAATTTAGTACAACCTCTTTTTACTGAGCTTACACAATCATTCTCATGATTTGCATCGTTCCGAATGGCTTTCAACTTATCCAACAGCAACTTGAATATAATTATTCTTAGAAATCTATGTTTAAACTTAATTAGTTGAAGCTTAAAATTATGATCCAGTTAATTATCAACTAATAAGCAAAATCTTAACTTAAAATAAAATATATGACTCTAATGACTAAACATAACTGCCTAATTAGTAGTGGGCAGTAAAGTATTATAATAAAGATTAAGCTATGGCTAAATAAATTTATATTCTTAATGGGCTCATAATAGAAAGCATGAATTGAGAACTTTCATGCGTAATGTCACAATAGGTATGATTCAAAAATATGGTGTTCTTCAGCAACTAATTGTTTTATGTTTCAGTTGATTCAAATACTTAAGAAATTGTGGTCTTTTCTGAGACTCGAACTCGAACCAAATTTTTTGATCCTAAATCAAAACCGAAAACCCCGGCTTTTTAGATCAGGTTCAGCCCGATGTACACCTCTAATTTCAATAATAGATTTTTTCATTTTCATATTAATAACTTTGTCTGTTCTGCTTTATTACCGGTCATTTTTTTAATTATTCATTAAGCTCTCATTGGCTTTCAATAGGCTTTCAATCATTCTTTGGATTTATAGCTCTAAATGAGTAATGAATAGATTCCAAAATTAATGATTTGCTGAAATTTCTTAAGAACTCAGAACAATTAATTAGGATATTAATGAGTTTGAAAAACTTTTCACCTGATTATTAATTGAGAATATATCGTGATTCGCCCAGTATTGTGTTCCGGCATTATTAGGTTAATTCAAGTTAAGCCACACAAAGCATTTTCATTAAGCTTCAAAAACAAATGTCAGTTATAATAAAAACTAAATCAATAACACCTGAGCTAATGATCCACAACTCAATGTCTAAAATGAGAAGAAACAAAACCTCATGAATCAGTTTTTTTGACAGCAAATACTGGTGTAAAAGATCTATTTCAGTAACATTTATCAAAATATAAATCCTATTTACACAAAACTATTCTACATCTCGATTAAATAGATAGCTATTTTGCGCATGTAATCTATTGACAGACAAAAAGCTGACTAACTTTTCACTGCAGATATATATTGTTGGGCTTAATATATATTAAATATTATGATTACAAGAAATCCCCCCAAAAGAGTGGAGCCCTAAACAAAAAATCAATAATATTAACAACAGTTCCGGTTGTTGTTACGCAAGCATTCAGTCCTTGAGTTAGAAAAGAGAGAGACGAGAGAGAGAGGGAGTGAGTGAGTGAATGAGTGAGTGAGTGAGAGAGAGACGAGAGAGAGACGAGAGAGAGAGAGAGAGAGAGAGAGAGAGAGACGAGAGAAATAAGGAGAGAGAGAAAGAGAGAGAAATAGAGAGATGTATCGGCGCAATGAGGAAGTAATACTATGAAATATCTCTCTAGAGCAGAGTTAGAGCAGGGCTAGAATTATACTGCTCTTTAGGTTTTTAGTTTAGCTGAGATGTGACACTGACTTCTATTCTCTTTACAACAGCTCTGAAAATGACGCATTAAAAGCCAGTTATGTTATAATGTCATTATTTGGCAAGTATTATAATATATTTTCACAGTTTATTTAAGATTTATTACCATTTTAAATGAGTTCTCAACTCTTTAGGGGGTTGAAAGTTGAGAACTTTTCTCAAATTGAATAAATATATGTATCCGTTGAGAAAATTCTCGAACGTATTCATAATGTAGTTCTTGTGCTTTTATGCTATTAAAGTGTTATTTTATTTTGATTTTGGAAATCAGATTCACATAAGTTCTAGTTTCACAACTTTGAGAATAAGGCAATTCTTTAGATATTCTTTTAGTTGACTATTGTATGTCAACTACAGCTGTATTTGACCTAATTCTCAATCTTTTCAATAGTTTACTTATAATGATGAAAATCATATCGAAAACAAAGTATTCAGATCAACATCACATAAATCTCATAGAATTTATTGAATTTTTTTTCTGATAACTTCTGCTCGAACTCTAAAAACTTTATTTAATAAATTGATTTTCATTTCTATACTCGAAAAAATCTTATTCTTAAAGAAGATTTTTGAAAAATATATTCTTTAAACTGATGAAATATGAGAGAAGATTTGAGTAAAATATTAAGAAAGTGTTGCCTTAAAACGAAAAGATATGAACATAAATGAATAGTAATGAAAATGAGTTTTGATTATTTTATAAGACATTTTAACTGAATTATGTGTACTTTTAGGTGAAGTTTCAATTAGGAAATTGATAATTTGGATAGTATTGGTAGTAATAAAAGTGAAAGTATTGGAAGCGAAGTGTCCATCAAGAGAGCATTCATGGTGTCTGCAAATAGACGGTTACGACAGTGTTATACTAGACGGCAATCGATTTCACGACATTAAACGAGTATTTCAACAAATAAGCGTTTTTTTCAATGACACGGAAAGCAAAGAATTTGATCAGTTTTTACTATTTAATAATCAAGCGGTGAAACAATTAGATGAAAACACGTTCTCCGACTTCACATTCAAGAACATAATCATCAAGAACTGTACAAAACTGATGCGCATCGACCCGGAAGCGTTTAATGGGACTCAAGACATGATAACGAAAGTTTATATCGATTTAATTTCCATTTCAGGCAATAATAACGTACAGGACTTTTTCGAAGCTCTGAATAGTTTAAGAAATTTAGAAGAATTAGAACTATTTAATCATAACATAATAACAATACCTCCTTATGCTTTTAGGCAAATAAAACTAACAAAACTAGAACTAGACGGACCTCTCGATAGTATCAATAACAATGCATTCTTTCATTTGGACGCTTTGAGAATCTTAAAGCTTTTTAAGTCCATTAATCACATCCCGAAGCATGCGTTTGACTTCAGACTCGCCACCAATAAGACATTAGATATTTATTTTGATATTAAATTTAAAACTATTGAAAAAGGAGTTTTTACACACATTCTAAGGCCCATAACTCTTAACTTGTTTTTAAATAAGTTAAAGAAATTGGATGAAAGCGTTTTTCAAGAGATTCTAATATCTGATATCAGACATGATCTTATATTTCACGGAGAGCTTAAGGAAATGTCTCATAAGTGTACGTTGTTTTGGTTGTACAGGAATAAAGACAATTTTAAAGGAAAATTCAGTTTCAAAACTGATCCAACAATAACTGAAAGTGATTTTAATAACTGTTATTATACTAGTAATGGTGTTGATGATCAAAAGGAACAGAATTCAGAAAATATAGTTAGAAATCATTCGCCTATCAATGCTTGCCCTTATATTTCACTCCTATATAAGAACATGATAACTATTGTCAGCTCATTATATACGTTGCTATTTATTTGTAAATTATTTTAATTTATATTCATCTACTTCTTGTTCATCTCATTTTCATTTCTTTGTTATATTATTGTGTATATCATATCCAATTCTATACAGCTTTCAGTTCCTCATCAAAAACAGAGTCCAAAACTTCAAGTCATGTAAAAAGTTTTCATCTGATTTCAATTGTATGATCTTTTTTTCAGCTATAAAATTACATATTTAGTGATAAACTGTTATATTTTCAATTATATAAGTCTATGTTAATCATTGTTAGGCTAATAAAAATCTCAATTGTTTGACAAAACTTGTTCAACACTAAAAAAACTTAACTGCCATTTAGAGGATATGCATATAAAGAGTTTCCAATTTTTGAATAAGAATTTAGAAATGTGTCAACTCTTTGATTGTTTATAATCGTATTTATTCGAAATGAAGTTTAACCCAAAAAAAGTATTATTGATAAAGTTGATAGTTATTAATGAAAAAATTGTAAATACACTGATGTTATTCATTAGTTTTGTTAGTTTGAATGCATTTAACTCAATGACCAATTAATCAAAGCAAAAATACTCAAAACTGTATTCAATAAAAGTCCTCTTGAAGTCCAATGTATTTCAAAAAATGTGATTCAAAAAATATAATAAAATAGAAATCTGAAAAAGTTGTAAACATTTTTCATTTGGAAACCCTATTATCGTTAGAGCATAAAAATTCATCTGAATTTTGATAAATATGAATAAACTTTTGGATGAAAGTTGTCTTAATTCATTTAAAGTAAAATTTTCTGTTTTAATTCATTAAAAAAATAATAAAAATGCACAAAATATAAGTTGATTAAAAATCACAGATTCAGTGAATAAATAACTAAATATATGAATGACAAGAATAAATATGACTTAAGCCTGCATTTTATGAGACTTTTCCAAATGAAATCTCATGACTTGTCTGGTCTGAAACCTTCGGTCACAACCAATCCATTCGCAAACGACTGGTTTCTCTCCCGTATGTTTCAACATATGAGTCTTTGAAAGAAAAAACAATATTAACATGCATTGAAAAATACATAATCAATGTTTGAAACACTCCATACTTTCAAATGAGCCTTTTGTCTGAAACTCCATTCACAGGAAGGCCAACAACACTTATAAGGCTTTTCCCCCGTATGTCTCATCTTATGCTTCTTTATTTCCTTTGGATAACTATTAAATAAAGTAAAATTTGTTCAATGAAAGTACCGATACTGACCACTGTTTGTACACTCACATTGTTTTATACTCACATCCGGGCCAATCGCATTTGAACGGCTTCTCCCCCGTGTGTAACATCTTATGAGTTCTCAACTGAATAATTGAAAACAATTTCGCATTTGTTAATCAGTTATTATATAAAAAATAGTAAATTTTATCAATTTGAAAATTGCCTATATTTTGAATTATTATTTTTCAAAACTTATTGTTAAATACACAGTAGTTTTTAAATAAATATTATTCCTTCTTATTCTGTATTTTGTTCTTCAACTTTAGAAGACTTATACTTATAATAAATTAAATTACTTGATGTGCATAACAGGTATTGAAGTCACATCCGGGCCATAAACACCTGTATTTGATTTAATGAAAAGATTAATGAGTTTTTCAAATAAAATTTAGAGAAAGTGTTGTAAAACTGACTTAAATCGTCTCTCATTCGTATGATTATAAGAGATATGAACCGTTAGCTGTTCTTTCCTAATGAAACTTTCACCGCAACCATTCCATTGACACATAAACTTCTTGGTCTCTAAATGTATAACTCGGTGTCCATTGAGCTAAACATCAAAAGAAACGCTTATATTAAACAAGTATTTAACCGGACATCAAATCCAATAAATCAAAAAATTTTGAATTACATTCGACTGAGTCTTAAAAACTTTTCCGCATCCGATCCAATCACACCTGAAAACCATATTATCATCGCTTCCATCACTCAAACTATTTAATTGATCCATAATTTTCTTCTTTCTTCCTCTTCTATTAGACATAACTTTCGGTTTTTCATCTAAACTATTATTAACTTTCAATCTTTGAAGTACTGTTTCATTACTTATTTTCGTATCAATACTTTTAATTTCGTTATCAATTAAATTGAAATCTCTTTCAATGTCATCACAAGTACTTAAGACTTCTTCATAATTGTCAGAAAAAGTTTTCAACAATTTTTTATCAAAGTTTACATCAATTTTATTGTCAATTAAATCGACACCAGAATTGTTTAACTCATTATTATTATTATTGTTTATATTATTATCGCTTTTAATCACTAATAATCCCAACTCTTCTGCAATTGAGTTATTATTTAAGTTATTAATCATTGAATTAATTTGTTTTCTCTCTAAAAGTTTGTATTCATTCAAACATTTACACGAATTAATAATTAATAAACATTTGATAATTATTTCTCGGATTTGTTTATTTTCTTCCTTTAATTTCTCGATTAAATCTGATTCAAAATCCATTATTTAATTAATATTTTTAACAACATTTTAAAAGAAATAAAAGTTTATGAAAAGATTTAATTTTGAAATAATTAGTTTTGAGACATAAATTGAGTGCAAAAACAATAAGAGATTTTGTGTACAAAAAATACGTTTCATATTGTTTGCAGTGATTTAAGTGTTAAATGTTGTGAAAGTTGTGGACGTAATCTCGAGTCAAAACATTTGGTTTTTAATTTGTAAACATAATTCAGTCGTATATAAACACATTATTTCATTAATAATTAATTAAATCATTATTTATTTGTAAAATGGATGAAGAAATTGAACGTATGAATGAAGAGATAATTGAGTTGAGAGAAGATAATCAAAGACTACATAATATGTGTGTTATTATTGAACAAATCAATGAAATATTGACTCCAATTGTAAATGAATGCAAATGTAATTTCAATAATAATCAAAACTCAAAAATTAAGACTAAATTAAATATTTTGAAACATAAATACCAACAGTTGAAAGAAAGTGATAATAACTTCACAATCAATACTAATAAACAAACAATTGTTGATAAACTCAAAAATTGCAGTCAAATAACACCTAAACTTATAATAAAGAAAAATATCAATTATAATAATAATAGCAATGATTTAATTGAAGATAATTTGATGAGAAGTGAGGAAAATATTGACGACAATAATATTGGTTTTAATAATAGACAAAACTATACAATAAGTGTCGAAGGATTTGATGAAACCTATTATCGAGAAAATGGAGAAGAAGTCAAACTAGAGTTTATTTTACCACAAGTTGGGAATGAAGTAGAAGTTATTGATAATAAAACTAATATTAATAATAAGAGTATTAGTATTAAGAGAAACAATAGCAGAGTTGTTAAGAAGTCTAAACGTGTCAAGAATAGAGCCATTAATGACAGGAATTTTGTTTTGGATGTCAAACCTCTTATGAAGACTAAAGTTAAGCGAAGGAATAAAATCAGCTGCAATTGGCCCGGATGTGAGCTCTTGTTTAGAGACCGCTATAATTTACAAGTAGGTCTTCATCACATTCTGTAGCTTATCTTCCTTTCCATCACTTCTGTTTTTGTCATTTTTATCCACATTTTTTCTTTGGTTTATCACATCATTTTCAGTTCTCTCTTATTTTAATTTTTCATATCTTTATAATTATATTTATTTGTATTTTGTGTTTGTTCAAAGTTTTGTCAGTTAATTAAATGTGTTTAGATTTTAAGGATAACTGTAGTTGAAGTCAAACTCTAGAAATGTTTCATTTCTTAATTGATTGCTTTTAATAATAGTCTAATTGAAACTTTCAATATTCAAATATTCCACTAATTAATTAAGAAGAATAGCATTAAGTTATTGAAACTTTTCTCATATGTATAGTTGAAAAATAATTGCAAACTTTTAATTTCAGGTACATATGACTCGACACACGGGAGAGAAGTCATACCTATGTCTATGGCCGGGTTGTGTGAAAACCTACGCAACAAAGGCTGCGCTGGACGTTCACTACAATACCCATTCAGACAATCGGCGATTTAAGTGCATGTATACTGACTGTGAGGCGGCTTTCATTCGTAAAACACAATTAACTGTTCACATAAGCGATAAACACACCGGAAATCGTCAGTATAAGTGCGATTGGCCCGGATGTAAGTCTTTTTAGGCCACAAATCAAACCAATTGTCTATTAAATAATTAGGATAAATACCATTTATTATTAATTATCAAGATTTTGATTCATTCAAAACATTTTTTATGTTTTGAATAATGATTTTCAATAACATGAGCTCTCACTTTGTTTTTAATGAATAATTGATTATTAATTGAAATGATTTGTTACTTATATCTATAGGTGAGTACCAGAGCTGTTATTTAAACCGATTACAGGCACATAAGATGAGACATACGGGGGAAAAGCCTTACAAATGTAATTGGCCTGAATGCGAATGGAGTTTTCGACTTAACCATCACTTGAAGAATCATATGTTGAAACATACGGGAGAGAAACCTTTCGTTTGCGATCTTTCTGAATGTGATAAACGATTCCAATCGAAACAAGCCATGAAATTACATGTTGAAAAAGTTCATTTACGTGAATCACAATAAGTGATTGTCGTTAATAATTAGTTGATTCACTTTTTTCTTTCTAATCCATTACATTATGTTTCTATATTCACAGTATTCATAATTATTGTATATAAATGTTTTGCTCTCTATCGTTGACGTTTTGAGTCAATTGTGCATTTTTAACTACAGGTTTCTCTTAAATCTAATATTTATTAACCTTTGTTTATAAGTAATAACTATTCAAAGTATTATGTATTCTATTCCCTATTATGTATTATTTGTAAAATTCTTTAATTCAATTAAAGTTTAAGTTTATTCAATGCGTTCTTTATTTGTCTATAAATTGATTGTTAATTTTTCTTTAAATAGTTTTCAGACAAATTCATTCATTCATTCATCATAACTTCTGATATATAAAATTGTTTCTAAAAGTTTTTGTTTATTATATATGAAAACTTTTTGAGAAACTTTCAGGTAATTAAGAGAAAATTCGAGACTCAGACGAATAATAGTTTTTGATTCTACAAAACTTGAAATTAATTTGAGTAAAAAAGTTTATTTTATAATTTTTATGAAAAATTGAGATTAATTTGTTTAAAATAATTTCTAAACTGAAATTATTAATAGGTTTGTTATGAGTAATTGACCCCTAATTCATACGACAGAGAAAAATATGAAGTATTTTTGTTTACAAACAAAACTCAATGAGTAATGAAAACCTATTTAATCGATAACTTTATGAAATATTTAGGTTAGAAAATCATTTATAGCCAAAAAACCAAACATTTATTATCAAAATAAATATATGAATTGAAAGAAAAATAATTAGAAATCATGACTGAAGAAGAAGTAATTCGTTTGAAATCAACAAATGATAAGTTGATTAAAGGGAACAAAAAGTTGACTGAAATGATGAAAGTTATGGACAAATTTCGAGTTATGTTAATATCAATGGTTAATAACTGTAAATGTAATACAGAATTAAATAATAGGATGAAATTCAATCTTCTTATGGAAGAATATCATGATATCAGAGACAATAATATTAATAGTTTTAAAAATAGTTATCACATAAAAGTTGTCAAAAAGGATGAAAAAGTTGATAATTTTCAAAATAATCACATCAATGAATCAAAAAGTGATAAATCAATAGTTGATGATTCGGAAAATGATCTTCAGTTGATCCCAACCGCAAATAATGTGAGTTTAAGTTTTTCTTATAGAAAATTTTCTATTTTTCACTATTTTTAGATTAATTCTCAAGAATTTGATGATGTGATGGATGTGAATGAAGATAATAATGAAGACATTAATAGAAGTGATGATAAAAGTATTGATGAAACTGTTGAAAAGCCTAAACCAATACCCAAAACAAGAGAAGAGAAAGAGTTAGATCTCAGAGAAAGAATCGCACGTTTGAGACGATATGTCGCGCGACCAAAGATTTATTCCCGAATGAATAGACCGAAAGTGACCGGTGACCAGAGGTTCGCGTGTTCGTGGCCGGGATGTGACTCTGTCTTCAAGGTATACGTCATTGATATCTCAAAAGTTGAATCTTTAGACTAAAAATGAAAGATTTTGATTAAATAAAACATTTCTAGTAAGTTTCGTTAATGATTGAGTCCATTGATTATCGTATTATGTCTTTTATACTGTTTTTTAATAAGTTTTGTATGACTTTAAGGCAAAAGTTGATATGAAGACACATATGTGGAGACATACGGGGGAAAAGATATACGCCTGTGAATGGCCCGGATGTGAAAAAAGGTTTCCGGTCAAAAGGAATTTGGCCCGACATCGGGAAACTCATGAAGGCGTTAAACATTATGCCTGCGATTGGCCCGGATGTATGTCTTTATCAATTTCTCTGCATTATTATTTCATAAATCACTCAATTTGTCTCTTAAACATTGTGTGTGTTTTTGTGTCTAAAATCAGTACAAAATTCGTTATAAATGGGATTAAAGTAATTATTATTAGGAACTCATTAAGAATACATTAGTTTCAGTATTTGTATTGTAATTGTTTCGTTCAACAGATATTAGACTCTTATTATCTTGAAATAGATGACAGTATAGACTGAATCGAAAAGTATTTGATTGAATTAAGAAAATTAAATGGAATTTTGTTTACAAAAACAGGTGAATACAAGTCATGGTATCCACAAGGCGTCAGGTAAGCTCTAATGAGTTTGATTACTATTCAAAAATAAATGAATTTTTGTTAATCAGAGCTCACAGAAAAAGACACACAGATGAGAGACCGCATAAGTGTTCGTGGCCTCACTGCGAATGGACTTTCAGACAATCGCATCACTTGAAAGTATGCACTTTTATAATGATTTGTTTAAAGTTATTGATCATATGTTTATGTGTAGGCACATATGCTTAAGCACACGGGAGAGAAGCCGTTCGCATGTGTTTGGCCGGGCTGTGACAATAGGTTCCAAACAAAGAAAGCGATGAAATTTCATTACGAAAGAGTTCATAAAAGTTAATTTCTCTCAATAGGTTTCAATCACGACAAGCCATGAAATTTCATTGCGATAGAGCTCATCATAAGACGTGACTCTAATTTTCTTTTTCTTCAACATTTCAGTTATTCTAATGTTTTATTTTCAAATCATTGAATCGCAATTTTACTGTTTCTTTTTATATATTACATAAATATTAACATTAAAAATTTGATTTTAATCATAAAGTGTTTGATGAAAACATAAATTTATTCTTATTGATACTTTAGATAATAAATACTATGTTGTGATTAAACTTCTAGTGAAACGTTTGATTACTTGTTTGGGAAAACGAGTCAATATTTCCTTACTTGAGATGTTCGACGGTTTGTCATCGGCTAAAGTCATAGTTTTAAAGTGTAAAATTGAGGATTAGTTTAAGTTTTAGTCCCATCACATGTTTAGCCAATTTTTAAGCCCTAAAAGTATGCTTAGCCTCATATTTAGCTCGAAAAATAATTTGAGCCGTAAATTGCAAACTTAGTGCCATATTATTAACCGTCAGTTTTTATAAATCATTTCAACCTAATCTTAAATCAAATGTGAGCGTCATTTGCAATAATGAGTTTTGATTTTTCTCTAAAAGTAAGAAATAGGACAATAACTCGCGCTTAAAAATTAAACTATTGAAGACGAACAGACACACAGACGAACTAAATTTTTAGTAGTATAGATAGATTGTGTTCATTATTACGATCCCTTTTGATTGTTAGAGCAATAAAAAAATTAACAATTAATAACAATAAAAATCAACGAAAGGTTCACCAAAATCTTTTGTAAATTTTAATTGTTTGGCATAAATTTTATATGATTCAAAAAATACAAATAATCATCGAATAAAAACCTTTCTTAAGAAGAGATTCATTAGAAATGTAACTTTATTTGAATCAATCAAATCCTTGGATGTAATTTATAGAGAAATAAATAACTATAACCGTAACTATTGGTCGAAATTCTTGTTCTGGATATGGATAACACTCTCGTCGATTAACAGTGCACTCATCTATATATTACTTTTTGGTGAAATGAATTTTATAATTAGATGTATGTTTACGTATGCCTCTATTCTATTCATTTGGATTCAGTTAATGATCATAAAGACTGGGTCTTCAGTTTATTCTGAAGCCAATAAGTCGCATAAGTTATTCAATTCTTGCAGTGCTAAAAGATTGTGCCTTTCGATGAAAATGAAGGTAAACATAATGTTTAAGTGAAAGGATACTATTTCTAGTTTGAAATAAACTCAAAGTATTTGAACCAATTTTCTGGAATCTTTTCAGATCTTAATTTAATTAGTTGTACAAATTTTAAAAGTTTTATTTCTTTTCTACTTTTTAATGAACGGAAAGATAAAAGTTTAAGTCTAAGGGAATAATTGAGATGAACGAATTTCAAATTTTTTCTAGTCTGTTAATTTGACTTTAATTTGGTTTCGGTATATTCGCAGAAGACTATGAAGGCTTCATCTTTCGAATTCATGATAGCGTTGACTTCGATAAAAATCATATTAATAAACAAAGTGAAAACCAAAATAAAAATTTGAGACATTTTTAGAATTTTTCGAAGCACGATATGGTTTATGAATTGAAACCACCAACAAGGAATTCATTATAATATTATTGACAGAGAGATAGTGTGACTAGGTCTTAGTGTGACTAGGTCTTAGTGAGGTGATTCCTTGAATTTTACACAAAATGTTGCAAATTTTCCTGCAAATTCCGGGAGCAGTGCAGTAACAAAAAATTTAGATCTGTGGTGCTTAATAAGGGGTTAACCATTGTTTTGGGGCTAAAAAAAGATTTATTGGGCAGGTAACTTGATTTTATATTTGAAATCTCAATTGTTTGGTAATCTTTGAAATTAATTATCTCCCTCTTAGCATGTGTATCCTATTCAAATTTTTAGCCTTTTATATACCATAATCATTATAATAAATAAAATATTTTATTTATACCGACCTAAAAGTTATTGAATGTTTGTATTTGGTCGTATTATATTTTTTGCCGGATTTTGCAGCTATAATAAACACACAATTTAAATTCTTTACTATCCTCTGAAATGTTAACTTTTGTACATATACTTATTCTGTACTCAACTACTAGAAATTCAATAAGTATTTACAAAATAAACTTAAAAGATATTAGATTTTTTGAGATTTCATTCCTTTTTTATTTGTTATTTATAACTTTTCGCTTGATTACTCTAGTGAGATTTTGATATTTAAGCTAATTTTTAGAACTAATTTACAAAAATTCAATTCCAAGATATCTGAATATCAAGGAAAGGAATCATGCAGGAGGAAGGATTTACAGGTCGATTCCGGGAGGTCTGGTCAGCCTACAGAGAGATCAAACTTATTAAGAAAACATCTGAAAATTCATTATTACTTTTCAGGCTTTTATATTATATTATTGAGAATAAGTTAAGTATAAGTTTATTCTTGATGAATATTATTTAATATAAAAGCCTAAAAGTCATTATCAATGTCTGGAAATTTTATTAATAGGTTTATTTTTGTCTTATAATGACTTTCTTGTTGAAGTATTCATTAAACTAAGAGAATCAATAATTCGAAAGTTATAAATAGAGGATAAATTCAAATACATTTCACAGAAAATTTTGAGCTGTTTTTAAGAAGATATATATTTCTATTGCAAATTCAAACAATGTCTTTAGAAATAGTTTCGATCCTAATAAACTTTTACCATCAAATCTTGTACATAATTCTGTTGATTCACAATTATATAGAATCGGTTTAAAACTACAAAATAGTGAAAATTATAGCCACTGATTATGAATAGCTGTAAAAGTTATTCGAAACGCGTTTGGCAATCATGAAGGGATTTCGTATTTTTTGAGTTGTGATAAAAAGAAATTAAATGATAGTTCAAAGCTTAATAGTCTAAATTTAATAGTTAGAAAAGATAAAAAGACTGACAAACTATTTGAAAAATATTAAATTTTATGAAATAGAATATTAGTGTTAACCAATATTTAAAAATCAGATAGAATTCATTTAAACTTTACTTTTGAAAATTGTTTATATTACAGATTCTGTACATATTCTTGTGTTTAAATGACTAAAAATTGAATCAAACTTTAGATACATTTTAAAATAATTGTTTGCGATTGAAATATGATGTTATTTAACTTATTATTTGATTAAATAAAGAAATTAAATGATATAAAATGTAAATATTCTTTGGGTTTAGTGTGAAACTAAAATTTTTAGTATTTAATAATATTCAATAAACCATAAAAGCCTCTTAGCCTCATATCTGGTTGAGTATAAAATACATTATCAACTCCAAATCCAATGGAGTCAACTTCACTCCACCTAAATATGAGATCAAATTCTCAAATAGATATGTCAACTACTTTGAGAAAATAGGCAGCGGTTATAATCATTATCTAAAGGAGAAAAGTTATCAATTTATTCGTTACAATATTTGCTTATTTTTTTCTATTAGAGAATTTGAAACACTATAATAACTCACTTCATAAACAGTAGAATAGTTAAGGATAAAAAAATTCCAACAATAGAATCCTATCTTTTTTCGGCCAACTTTTTCAATCAATGACAACAACTGTATGAATAGAAAAGTGATTTGTCATTAAAAATATTTAAAAACAGAAGACTTACCTTAATTTGATTGCATTGAGATGTTTTAGATTTAGATTTATATATAAATAGTTTCATCAGAAGTTTATAAGATTTGTTGGCCTCGAAAGATACTGAAGAAGCGTTATTCAGAGTGAAAATAAGTAATAAAGCGATAATTATTGAGTTATATGTGTAAAATATTTTGAGGAAAAAACTAATTCCTCCAAAAAGATTATTGAAATAAGTCAAATTCAATAGTGACATAAGAGATAACAGAAAGAAGAATAAATATTTCGACCAATAACTGCTATTAAATTCACTGATTTCTATATGAATTAAATTTAAAGATCGCATTAAAGATCGTAATTCCGAAATATTGGACCGTTTTCTCTGCATCAAATCATTTGTTATTTTACTGTGAAAATGACTCAGTTTTAACTTCAAATAATAGCATATTATATGAAAATAAGTCATTTGAAACACAAGAAAATTGGCGCAAAGGAAAGAGAAAATACAAAAAAATATAACCCACGGAATGACTTCAAATATTATTTGTATTGTCGAACAATTCGAGATTAATGGTATCGAAGAAACTATAAA